>JAZGTK010014954.1:0-13468 GCA_036877625.1 Ambastaia sidthimunki
AAAGTTTAACATTTATTGCTACAAAATACAAATTCTCACCATGAACTTCTGCACACTGATGGGAAAAGTGGCAGAATAAAGAAGAACTTGACGGTTTTTGGGCAGGAAGCTGATGATGTCCTCAATGAGCACCACGAAGTCTTGAGAAAGCAACTTATCAGCCTGTGGAGAAGCAGCCAGAGTTCATGAGATGTCATCAGTCAAATATTCATTTAAAGATCATGATTAGTGGGGAATCAACTGTGTGTGCCTCATTTCTCTCACCTCATCCATCACAATCATCTGAGCTTTGTCAACTTTGGCAATACCTTTCTTTATCAAATCAAGGATCCTGCCTGGGGTAGCTATTATAACGTGCACTGAAAGAGGAAAAAAAAGAGAGGAAGATCAAAAGGTTGGCAAAGTAAAAAAAAAGTTGACAGGGCAACTAACTTTATTAAACTTCTGCCATCACCTTTTCTCTCTGATACACTTTGAAATATGAGACTCCCTAATCTTGATCTGATGGCAGATTAGCTCATAAAATGTTTTTTATGAAAAACATTGGCAGGTTCTGCACACTACACGCAAGTTGAAGGAACAAGGAAACAACTTTCAGAATTGCTCAACAGACTGTGGCCTAAAACCGACATCTACCACTCAGTTACATAATCTTCATAATGCATTACATCTGGTCAAATCTTCAAGCACATACTTCTGCAAAGGATGATTCAAAGATCACTCCGTAATGCAGTGTGGTGTTTTTTCCAAGCACGTAATAAATATTCTGTGCTGAAAACAAACAGCTGTATTTATGGCATTTGTAGCCTGCTGCTGATTACCAGAGACAAGTTAAACCAGTTCCTTGATTAGAGAAAACTTGTTTACAGTAATGAACTTAAAATACTATCAGGCTCAAACTACAGAGCTTAAAATATACTTAAATTATGCAACTATCAAACAGTGTGATAAGACATTTTAGGCCAAACCTAGGCAATTTATCAAAAGGAATTACATTTTACAACCCAGATTCAAGTCACCAATATCTAAATCCAGAAGCTTTGGAAAAAAAAAAAGCCGGAAGAAACCAGGAAATCTAATTACCAGTCTCATCAAGACGCATGATGTCATCCCTCAGATTGGTGCCACCTGTTGTAGCCATAATCTTGACGCCACCAAGGTGCTTGCTCATGTTGATGCTGATCTGGCTCATCTGCAGAGCCAACTCACGAGTTGGCACCAACACTACAGCTAAAAATACAAATAAAAATATTTAAATCTAACACCATGTTTGTTTTTAGTCAATAGATGGATTAATCCCGTAGAAGGATGGAAAGTAAAAACCAAGACTGCTTATTATTTGTGAGACTAACCTTGAACGTAGTCCTTCTTCAGATCAATCCTCTCCAAGAGGGGGATGAGGTAGGCTCCACTTTTCCCTGTGCCATTTTTAGCTCGGGCGAGAATGTCCCTCCCAGACAAGACAATGGGAATGCTCTCCTCCTACAAAGACAATGTGGACAACACTTAAACTCATTTTTGGACTACTTATGAAGGTCTTTTCTTCATTTGAGACAATGAAGGTCTAGATCTAAACGTGCAGCAATCAACAGGATTATTTGTATATTTTAGTACAAAGGTGAATATTAGTACCTGGATAGGGGAAGGCTTTTCCCAGCCCATCTCGAAGATTCCCATAAGGAGTTCCCGCTTAAGGCAGTAATCCTCAAACTCATTCCCTTTGGTTGCAGTCACATCCTGTTAAAGAAGGTACAGGTAAATTTTGTCTTGAGGAAAACCTTTACCTCCTTTCTCTTATTGTTTAAAGAACATGTAAACAGCTCATCAGATGTCAACTTACTGAAGTTTTTACTCTCGTGTCTTTCGGTGGAAGCTGCAGGCACTTCTTCCAGTCATCTCCAAACCTAAAAACAATTGTCCATGTTATTGACTCATAACATTTTCAGAGGCAGATCATACATGAGTTGTGATCACAACTTGAACTGACCTGATACCACCACTGCTTTGGGGTATGCTGGTTCCTTTCTGGGGCACAACAGATGCTTTTCCTGATTGTGTTGAGGAAGTAAGAGACCCGGATTGGAGCATCATGGCCTTGGACTGTCCGTTCTGTTTGGTCATTGCCATGACTGAAGCAGGGATCTCTGTTCTTGCTGTAGCCATTATGAGATGTACTCCTCGACTGTTTCAATGAAATTTGTATTTCCTGCTACTTCTTAACTATTTTTTAACTGTTTTACTGTTTCGCTCAATGCACTTTTTTGTAAACAGTTTCTATTTCTGGTACGTGCAGACCTCTTAAAAAGAAGAGTGCCTGGCGTATAAAAATTTTTTATAATAAGAATACTCTCCTAAAATAGGAGAAAATTATATTTATATCAATAAATATTTCAAAAGCCTAGAGCCAAAGTACAAAAATCTAATGCTGGTCAAAAACTTTTACACTATCCCTGAAAATGTACAAAATATTCACTTCACTTTTTATATTTTTTTTCTTTTTTTTTTTTTAACTGTCAGGTTGCATAAATCCTGTAGTACCCTCTATATTTCTTTTGGTATCCGAAATTTGCAAAGTCTTTCACATTCAAAAGCACAAGACTCAGCTAATGGTTCTCAATGTGCTCCTAAAAATCTGGTATTCTCTTCTATATGAGTAATTTCAAACCTTGCTTAATGTCATTTACACCTATTTAAACAGCTGAAAAACTATGAGACACAATGACATTGAGGAATTTTAGTCCAAAGAATTTTAGAATTTTCTGTCCAAAACTGTGTTGACAGTCCTTTAATATTTCCTCTTGGCTTCACGATGGCTTGCTGTTCCTCACTTTACTCTCAAAGTTCCTGAACACTTATGCTGAGGAAATTCTGGATTCTGGAAACAACCACCTGCCAAACATAATAAATAAATACAGATTTCAATGTAACAAAATGAGTATCCCTATAGACTAAGAAACTCAAGCAGCAATAAAATACATAAAAACTACTCAAATCAGGTTAAATAATCTCAGCAAATAATTGGCAATGCATCGATAATACTTTTCGTACACAATCTAACACCCACGTTTAGCTAACAGTTTCTGTCATTTGATAAGCTGTGTTAACACTCGTAATTCATTCAATTATTAGGAGTCGTTCTTCATATAAATTTGAATTTTTTTCCACAGGTCAATTTGAGGACCTTCGTTATTCGCTAATTCGTTTGTGAAATGTGTGTGCATGCCTCAAGAGCTAACGGGGCTAACTATGAACCACAAAGGTACTTTCTCGATAAACTTTTCTCCTTTCTGTTTTAACACAGTAGAACACGTTCATCGTTTTAAACGTTAAACGAGACCGACTCGTTGTGACACACTATTTTAAGGACTGCGTAAACTTTGTCGTACGGAATCTGAGAGGTCGATGAGCTGTGTTTCAGATACTATTAAACAGCATGCTAACTCAACCTGCCAGTGCTTACATTGTTAGGACATGTTAGCTTAGCGTGACGTTAATAAGACTGTATAGCATCGAAAAGATAACTGTCTAATTCAATTAAGATTATGCAAAAGCATGTTACCTTCTAATTTGTAAGTATCGAGATCTTGGTGAATTTGATAAACTTAACTCTTCGAACGTTTCTTGAGAAATTCTTTGTTGCTGTTGGCTTTTGTCTCTTCCGTCTAGAGATTTAACATGGCCGTACGCTAAATCGATCCTGCAGGACGTAAACGCACGAATCTAAACGGACCAATCAGATGCCGGAGTTTAAATATAAAAGGCGGTAGCATCTATAAACCCGCCCCCGCACTAAAAATAACAAACCAAATATTTAGTAATGAAACGCACGCGTACCTATAAAAAGATATTTTTTTTATTGTAGGTAAATTCGGCTTTTATACACTGCTGTGTTTATAGCCATATCATAGGGGATCCCAAAATTCATACATTCACGTAACTTCCAGCAATGTCAACATAAACACAAACTACGAAATTCACATTAGGACTGCGGGAATCATTTTAATAATACAATTAAAATTGCCTCAATGTTTCTGCAAATGGGTTCAAACCACAAATTATTCTTTTTCACAACTGCTACATTTTAATGAGCCCATTCCATTAGCAACACTGTGCTAATTGTTATTATATCAGCATTTGCCACTTCATAACACAGTGACTGAAAACTGCCATTTAAGGTATTGTCCACTAAACTGAACTTGGTTTCTGACTCTATATTCTGTCTTGGTTTTTAAATCTCTAAATCTGTCAGGTCTGCATTGTTATAACACACATTTAAAGACCTCACTGTCTGAAATGCAGCCCATATGTCAAACTCAAATCATAAGGTCAAGCATGCAGGCATGTTTGAATGACATATGACAATGACATTTTTGTGAACAAAATGGGGTTATCTGTATTATAAGAATTAGATGATCAAAACCTATTAAAGAAGCTTTTCTCTTTTTTGTTTGTGCAAATGGGAATACCAGAATGCTGTCAATAAACATAAACACAACATATTATTTCCACTATCTTGCACAGATCCCTAATTTGAGGAAAAACAACAAATATTTAATAGAATAAAAGATGATTTTGCTGTCTGGTCCTTTGAAATACACAACATGAAAGATATAAACGCCATAATAATCTCAATTACATAGGTACCTTATGGTTACACAAATATACATAAACAATTACATGTTATTGATTTGACAAAACCTCAGACATCAGCATTAACACAGATTTGAAAAACACTGAAAAAAAGTCACTGTACTGTACAACCACAAATAAAAGGTCAAACAACACAACTTAAGATTGAACATCAGACCACTATCAACTCACACCCCTTTCTTCACTGTTTACGCTCATAGTAGACATGTCAGATTGGTCACTGCTGTGACTAGATGGTCGTGATTGGTTAACAGTACTCTGTGAGGGAGGGCTATATGTGACCGGCACAGGGATACTGGGAAGGAAGATGATCTGTGCATCCGTGAAATATGGAGGTCTTTGATAACCAGGGGGATAGTAAAGAGGGGAACCTGTGATTAATGTCCTTCCCTGTATGTTGGAAACAGAAGGCTTCATTTGATCATACCCAGATGGCGAAAAACACTGAAAGGGATGGAGCGTCATTCCATAACCTCTATTGTTTACTGCTATGTTATGGAGCGTCCTTGGCAAGTTTTGCATAAGTGTTAGTTCATTGCTGTTCATTGGCGATTGACGTTCTGAAATGCTCTCCACTGACTGACTTCTGGGTAAGTGTGAAACCGGAGCCACAGGGGAAAGAGAGCTGCTGCTCTGATGAGTGGGAGTTACTCGTGGAGAATGATTTGAACTGCCCGGGGACAGAGAGCCTACACAAAAATGCAAAAAATACTAAATTACTTCAGGTGCTTGGAAACAAATATAATTACAATGAGCAATAAGTTGTGTGTTGGGCTCCTACCATTATTGCTTGAGAGAGTTTTTAGAGAGTAGCTGCGAGTGCCTTTCCCACGCAGCACATCAGACACCTTTAAGATATAACCACAAAATCTTTTACAGTTATGGTTTTGTGATTGCTAATCTTTAATATGCAATAAACCTCAACCATGACAGTTTCAGAAATTAATATTTGTTGGCAATGTTTGTATTCATTACACACTTTACTGCAGAGTTTAGCTCCAACCCCAAACAGACACACCTGAACAAGCTACTCAAGGTCTACAGGATTATTAGAAAGTTAAAGACAGGTTTTATCAGGGTTTAAGCTGAACTCCAAAGGAAAGTGGACCTCGAATTCTAAAACTCTAATCTATTGAGTCTATTGACTGTAAAGACAATTGAAAATATTGAATGAAAATAATTTGATGTCAGCTTTATTTCATTTTCACCAGGCAATGAAACTGACTAGAATAATTATACAAATAGATGCAGTCAGATGCACTGCACATTCAGATGCAAATAAATGCACTATATTTAGTTAGTAAAGATTAAACGCATCACCAGTTAAGGCCAGTTATTATATATATTTTGTTTAAACATTTCCTTCCAATGCACTATTCCAATCCTATCTTTTACTTCTTTCCACTTTTTTACCTTTTTGTTTTTTGCTACCATGATGGCAGTGTCATTGTGGTTGTTTTTCAGACTACTGTCAGCGCCATTCTTCAGCAAGATTCTGACGATCTCTACTTGACCTCTGCCACAGGCGCTGTGTAGGGCTGTGTTGCCACTGTAAGACTGTGCATTCACATCACACCCACTCTGAAAGACAGCACAGAGAAGTAGACTGCGTTCATTAAGAGTAAATTGAATGAAACAGAATTTTCAATTTTTAGGTGAACTATTTCTGTTCACAATGAAGTAAACTATTATGCTCCAACAGTTACACATCGTTTCCTGTGCCCTGTGTTCTCATGTGTTCATCAGAACCGTGATGACCTCAACTGAAAACTTGCTGTGAGTCATTGCCTTTGAAGTATAAAGATAGCATGCAACAGAAAATGTATGCGCATACTCACCTCGATCAGTAAGGTGACCATGTCAATTGAGTCATTTTCTACAGCATGCATCAGTGGACTGTGGCCACTCTTGTTATCCTGTGGTACAAGAGGAAATGAGAAGCATAAACAAACACTTTTTAAATAACCCCCTGATATCACAGTAAGAACAAAAAGCGCAATTCAAAAGAAAATACATGGCCGGGGAAAGATGAAATCACATTTTACAACAGAACAGGAAGTGGGGGGCTTAGGAACTGATGACAAATTCACAGACCCCAGCATTGATCTCAGCTCCGTTGTCCAATAAGATTCTTGCCAATTTTTTATCTCTGTTCTGCACAGCCAGGTGGAGGGGAGTCAGACCTGAAATTAAACAAAAACTCAATGAACTGCTAAAGCAAGTTTGGACATGTTTTGCTGGTTTCAAAAATAAATAATACCTCTGTGTTTCTAGGGGCTTTTTGAATGATGGCGTTACAAGGGCGTGTGTTAGTAAAAAGGAAATGCCTCATCTTGCATTTCATACCTATCAATTCGTAACAACAGTGCAAGGACTGCTTAGAAAGGCTTTATCTCAAACACAGGGATTGCTTATTTTTGGAGGTAGCATATTAAAAATGTTTTTGTTTGTACCAAAAGTACAGAAGAGGTTGTCTGAGTATGACTTTGTGATAAGAGCCTCTTTTAGTTACAATTATTAATTGTAATTTGTTCTTAATTAGTGCACAAATAAAGAAAGATTTGTATCTAAAGTACAGTGTATTATATAACAATAAATATTTAAAACTGCACATTTTTAGTAGATGTAGGTCACAGGGGCATTCAGATAATTAGCATACTATGTACAGTGTACAAACTACACATTGCAGAAATACTAAGAGTAGTATGGCTCATAATAGGAGTGTGCTATTATGAACACAGCCACACTCAAACATTCATGCAGAAATAAACAGCTGATATAATACTTTATATATTAGACTTATATAGATGATATATGACCATTAATCAGTGGATCTTGCTCTATTTACTGCCCCCTAGTGGACCACAGCACATAGCAACAAGTCTTTGTAATTCTCCATAAGGTAATCTCTTATTTAATCAGTCATGACTAAGGACGTAGATTGTGTGTACGAAATAAATTATTAGGACCATCTTGACAGTTCCCATCACTCACCCTCATAGTTCCTGATCTCCAGGTGGGGTGAGGGATTGTGTGAGTAGTGTCTGAGAATGACAGTGAGGCAGTCAGCCTCTCCGTGCTCACAGCACAGATGCAGCGCGGTCTGTCCATTTCGGTCCAGAGCTCCAGGGTCAGCACCCGCATCCAGAAGAGCCTTCACCAGGGTGGGCTGATGGGTGATGACAGCCAAGTGCAATGGTGTCTGTGTGAGAGACAGCAAGCGAGAGAGAGAGAGAGAGAGAGAGAGAGAGTATAAAATAGGGAAAGATTTAATCGATTTAGTCAATATTGTGTATCCCCAACAGATTTAAAAGCTGAAGACATTTAGGCCACATCATCAAAATGAAAGCAAAAAAACAAATGTTATGTCAGCACACTGATATAACTGCTACAAAAAACTTTATTATAAATCACTTTATTACCTTATGGTTAACACATATAACAATTGTATTTTGCTTTAGTTCGTCTCTTTTGTCTGTGGTTTGGGTTTGTGGGATGTGCACACCTTTTTGGTATTTTTGATTTTGAGTCACATCAAAGTTCCCACAACTTCTTTTGCAGGTCAATATTATACAGAGTATAAGGGAAATATGGGAATGTCTGATAAGATTTACAGGTTTAAATGGTCTAATAGGGTAAGTCACATCCTGAGGAGGAATTCCTGTAACCGTATCTGCTAACCTGGAACTTGTTTAACAGGTTAAAGGTCAGTTGTAAGATAATGAGGTTAAACTGGGTTAACAGCCTTTATAAATCACAGGGGCAACCTAATTGCCACACATAAACAATCATGCTGTAACTCATAAAACGTGGAAAAAACACCAAAACAATTTCATAGGTAATTTTTAGCCTTTTATTGTGTGTCTGCTTCACTAAACCCTACACGCAAGAGTAAATTATTGGACTTTTTTTAACATTTGAGAGATGTTCAATGAACCATGTAACACTTAATGTTTGCCTCCTTCACCTGAGGTAAATGCTTGACAGAAACACAGCGTTATGATAAACAGACAACAAACATAAAATATTGAATACATTACATTTTAATGTAAAAACATCTAGTATGGCATATACTGCAGTAAAGAACACACATAAACACTGAAAATGTTGAGCTTATATTAGAACCTAGTGCATATAGTTAACAATAACAATAAAATAACATTGAGAGAGAAAGATATTTGTGGTTTATAATGACACCACTAAAGATTAACATCAATAGTAGTAACAGGTATAGGCGGCACTAGGCTGGCACATTGGAGGGGGGGTTATTTGGCACAGAAAAGATGATGTTCCAGTAAAGCATAGTTGAGAAAACACAGAGAATAAAGACAGAAATTCCTCTGGTGTCACAATGCCTGTGGCCCTCCCTTCCTATGAAAACAACGCTCCTATTTCCCTGAATCCTGTCTGACTCATTCACTGATGTGTACGGGTCTGAGGACGTGTTACCACACACATAAAAGTTTATGGTTTTTTGTGCTCAGGTCACTCATATCTAAATCTAAACAGTGAGGAATCAGGAACAGTGATGAATAAAACACGCATCCCATTTAAGCAATACATAGATAGGATGTGACATTACATCATAGATTTTTACTGTGATAGAGCTTTTCCAATGTTGAAACTTAATGAAACCTGGAATAACTGTCCAATAAATAATCATGACAGTTTTCAAATGAAACCCTAATGCTTGGAAAAGAAAAAGAGAAATGGAACGGGTGGGGGTGTATGGTGGTTTGGAGAAGCCGGAAATTAGCTGAGGGAGAGCGAGAGGAGTGATGAAGGGAAGAGATGGATCAGAAAGGGAAAATCCCTTTCCTCTCCCCTGCAGTGTGTCCTCAGATTCACATTCTGGAGTGTAAACACAGATAAAAGAATGAAAGGAGAAGGGAATGTTGGCTGAATAAGAACACAGAATGAGGGTAAGACTCATGACACACATGCATGAGCCAAGAATACATTCTAGTGAACTGAAACTAAATCCTGCATGATTTAGCATTGATGACTGGGCTGCAGTATAATGTTATGGACAAGAAAAGTCAGGAAAAATAAACTGTGCACATAGTGTGTGCAAAAATAGCTCTTTATATGTACATGTCTGTGCCACATCAAAATAACTTTGGTTATTGGTCTATGACAGTTTTAGGCAATTATCTTATTCAGAAAATACAAGAGATGAATATGTTACAAAAGTTTAGCAGAGAGAGAGAGAGAGAGAGAGAGCGAGAAAGGGAAAGTCCCATTTAAAACCCTGTAAACCTCAACACAAGGTATGTTGAGAAGCAACAAAAAGTGTGAGGGAGTCATGTGACTTCTCGGAACGAGGATACTTGAGTTCACACACACACAGCAGCTGCTTTAACTGCGTTTGCACACATATACAAATATAAAAACACGCTCCTGTGAACTGAATTAACTTACAGGTCATGCAGACCTGTTACTTGTGGTCTTGCTTGACTGATAATCACACGACATCTATCATATGAACCTGATTTGCATACACACACATACACACGTTACCATATAACACTGTAAGTTTCTTCTCATCTGCATATCAATTGTCAATGCCAGTGCCGGTATTGAAAGACAAGTAGGAGGACAAGATGTTGTGGAGAGCGGAGATGCAGAGTTAGTGCAAGTCTGGCACGTTTCTAGCGATACATACAGAGTACAGTGTGGTACTAACGATAGCTGTAGTAACACTTGTAGTACAACTATTGTGCCAGTTAGCTGCCCTTTAATATTCAGCGTCATTCACTTTGCTACACTCACTATTCTCAAAGTTTTATCAAAATACTTCGGAACCAATCARAAACCTTGACAAACACTTCAGATCGACTGTCACCCAGAGCTCTATCCAAGCTTCAAAGACATGCTAATGTGTAGTTCACATTTCTGGGGAAATAACAATTGAAGACAGGATATAACACAAAAGTTAACCTCAACAATCTGACAGTAAAAAAGTTTCAGCCCGCAGCTGAAAGGCATAAGCGCAGCTTCTGGTAACTGCCTGGTGCATGTGAATGTACGTGCATGCAAGTGTGTGTGAGAAACTGCCTGTGTGTCGAGTGAAACTTAAACACGAATTTGAGGTGATTTTTGTGGTTTAGCTAGACATGCATTGGCGGTAATTGATAATGCAGCTGGGTGAGAACAGTGGAAGTATGGGTTAACGCAACTAAAAATGGAGAAGCACAGGATGTGAAAGCCTGGGAACAGTACATCAGGTCTGTACATTCATGATGTCTCATGACAGCAGGTCAGGCAGAAGACAGAGATTGCGTGCTTTGTGGTGGCTGTGTGGCCTGGACAGCTTCTAAAGAAGCTCGAGTAGCTATTGACAGCGAGGTGGCGCTAACCGGGAAAAAACTGCGTGCTAGGAGTACATATCCTCTTCTGCTCGAGACTTATGCTAAAATTACACGTCTAAACATTATGTTGGGGGAAAAACAATAATATAAACCTGCCTAACCTGATAAGCTGTTGTTCCAGCCTAGTTAAGCTGGATGTTAGCTGTCAACCTAGCTAAAATGTGTTAAGGTGGTTTAGATTATCTGCCATCTGATCTCCTAGTCTTTCCAGCTGGTAAGTGCCTAAAACCCCTCTAAAACCAGCAGACCAGCCTGATCAGATGGTGAAACCAGCTAAAACCAGCAAATCACAATACGTTTTTTTTACCATCAGGCATTTACCCCTACAGGGATAAGAATTTCTGTTTATTTTCAGCGAATATTCCACCCTGCAGAAAATCCTCCAATATAATCTCCCAACAACACCTTATCTGTTTAAAAGATTGATTTTGTCATGTTTACAAAGTTTAATTTTTTGTTTGTGAGTGTGTGTACACCCACCTGTCGTAGGTTATTGAAAATGTCCAAGTCTTTGTGGGTCCGTCTAAATATTTCAATAAGCCAAGTGACCAATGCACCATTCTCCTTCACCACAGCGATGTGAAGAGGCCTACAAATGTACACAAAGATACATAACACACGCTTTATTTACCAGAACACAGAAACAATTACAGAATTAACCTTAAACAAGCAAACAAAAATGCATAAATTCAATTAGGGTGAATTGTCCTAATGTGGGACACTGGCTAATGTGGGACACATAAGCTTCAGTGGGTGTGGCTCTCCCCCAAACCAATGAATGCCAGTGAATTTATAAACAAATCAAAGCTGTACTGCCATGTGATCAAAGTCACATGACCTAATATCATTTGGATTTACCATGTTGGCTTAACATTGTAATATACTACAGGTCCGAAATACAAAAAATGTCCCACATTAGGGCAATCCACTCTATATTACTTTCAAGAAAGTCATATAGGTTTGGAATGACATGAAGGTGAGTAAATGATGAAATAACTTTTTGTGTGAACTATGCCTTTAACTAGCAACATCAAAATGTATAGTGATGTATTTAATTTAAGTACAGGTTTCAATACATTCTGAATCATTTAGGAAAAGAAACAGTGACCAATGAAGTTTGATAGAAAATAGAGTTTACACTCAACATGGTTGTTCCTGATTTTAAAAAGTCCTGCACCAGGTCTACCCAAGGGTTATAAAGTTCACTTGTTGACCCATCACCTGATTGAACGACTAAAGGTTTATGAAACAGCATTGTGTATGACTCATCTTGTCATACACAGTGGCTCTACGTGCAACCTCCCAACCAATGTTGGTAAGTACAGAGAAATGCTTATCTACCAATCATTTCACAGAACGCCTTTCTCTATGTGAGGTTAGCTAAAGAGGTTCTCTTAGCTAAAGTTTGGGAACAAGAAGAGAAAAGCGCATGAGAGAGAGTGAAGAACTCATCGTGAAAAGTTTAAGTGATGTTGTTTTTTCTAAATCTACTTCCAGTAACAGCTACTTTGGTTTGAAGTCACTTCCTGCCCTCAGGGACAATGGCATCGCTCGTTCTGTTTTGAATATGAATTATCATTATATTTACTGTTGCATTAGGGGCTTTTTGTGTTTTTTAGACTCTTCTACCAGAACTCCCCATGAAACCCTGAAAAAATTCTACAAAAAAACATGCACCGGCTTTAAACACATTTACAATACATTCATGAACCAGAGGGCCTAATATGACCTATACTATACAACACGCTCCATTCCTTTACATAACTTTTACATAATACTGTAGAAAACTGAATAATTTCAAACGTTTATGTGTCTGCAGAAGTCCCTGAAACAAAATATCTGGTAGCTATCAACGCTGAATGTTCATATTTTGTCTTAGGTACATTCCATAATTCTAGGGAATATGGGAATGCAAATATGCTGTAACAGGAAGTCATAAAGGTCAGTACTGTAACAACACAATAAAGAAAAGAACGGGGACAGTCATTGTTTATGTCATTGAGTTATTATGGGATGTACACAGAGAGTGGGAGAGCATACCATTTGAATGAATGGTGCTGATTTATATTCTCTAATAAAATAATTAAAATTGTCTGTTAGTTCTGCAGTTGCCTCATGTGGGTTATTCTGTTGTTGCAACATGTTCGGAAGACAATAATTTAGGGAGGGGGTATAAAATCATACATCACATATATTAAAGCAAACATCATTTGAATAAATAAGGAAGATAGTCAAAGAGTCAACAGGTGGTTTCCACAACAATGAAATCAAGCTGAAAGTAACTAACTATTCAATGTTTTTATCCATTTTTTTTAATAAAAATGAAATCTATTCAATGTACAATGCAAGATTTTCTGTTCATAAGTTTCCACACACACAATGTCCACAATTGTTGCAGCACTACCCTCCTGAAATAAAACGTTCAACAATCGCCATAAAAACATTTA
>JAZGTK010014955.1:0-13467 GCA_036877625.1 Ambastaia sidthimunki
TTAATTTCTAAACATGGTAACAGCAAATTTTGTCATATATTCCGCCTTTTGAGTTACTGCCTATACCCGGTTGTAAAGTAATTTTGTAAAAAAATGTTACTCTCAGAATACTAGAATGAATGATTTAGTTTTAATTTGTCACTAAAATACTGCCATTGCAGATAATGTTCTCTGTTTGTTTATTAATTAAAATATGTTGTGTATGTTTTTTTGTGAGAATCAGGGTGAAGTATGAGACACTGACCACAGCTCATCACTCTGACAGAGGGGGTCAGGTATTTGACCCTGCTGACCTTTGACCCCTGGCTGATTGAAGTGACGTTCTGACTGGGTGGAGGCTTGTAATGAAGTGAGTGCATGTGTGTATGTTGACGTAATTGCCACAAGTCATTTTAGGCATATATTTGTAAATTGCTTGGGTTACTAAACATTTGGCATCAAAATGTTCAGGGTGTGCGTTCGCATAAGTGTTTGTGTTTGTTTAAGACTGTTGGTGGTGACAGAACAAAATCTTGCCAGTAGAAAACATCAGGAAATGAACTTGATTTGTAGTACATCAAAGTAAGGGAGGTCACATAATCTAACATTGTAATTCTAACAACATATTCAAAACATTGTAACCCTGTATTTGTCAAAGTACCTGATCATATTTCTTCATTCTGGATGTTATTACCTAAACAAATGCCTGCAGTACCATGTGACCACAGATTAATGTAATGACCTGTCCAGTTTTCCATCTTCATCTAATCCCCAAGGTCACATGTCCATCTTTTTGTCTTGCACCCCTTCTCACCCTTCAGCGTTCTCAAATGTTCTGTGTCGCTCAGCGTGGCCTCTGACTAATCCTTTCCCGGAGCTCCTCAAGCTTAGTCCACATGGGAATCTCATGTTGAAACTGGACCCTGTAGTCTGGCCCTGATAGGCCCACTGATAACAGTCCAGTGGCTGATCTGAGCACACCAGCCCTGTAGCAAGAATTCCATTTATACATCAACACAAACCTATTAGTGGGCAGGACCACAAGTCCCAGCTTTACAACAGACCCAAAATCAAGGCAGGGGCAGACTTCTCAGCTAACAAGGAATGTTCTCAGAGCATTGGCTAATGTTTTCTAAACGTTCTGTCAAAATTATCAAAAAGTTCTTGTAGTATCATTAGTATTTTTTATACTCCAAATTTTTTATGTTATATATCTATATATCAAAATGTTATTCTTAAGTTCTTAGTGGAACATTTTAAAAACGTTACAAAATTAAAAAAGGTTTGAATACCTAAAGGCATTAACGTTAATATAACATAAAAAAACTTCCTGGAACATTCAAAATAACATTTTTAATGTTTTTGTTACTTAATGGAAATGTTAGGGAAACGTTGTGACCTAAAATTGTTGTTTTGCCTGTCAGAGTTCATACTGGTGTCCGGTAATGCTTTGGTTAGGGACAAAGTATGAGTAGTTTTGTTTTATACTTCACTCTTTGTAATTATTATTGATTATTGTTATCAGACATGCTATGAAAAGTACATTTGTTTCCTGGAAGTATGCTGACATAATGTACAGAGCAGGAAATGGTACTCCTCCCAGCCTGTCAGAGCACAGCACACACAGCAACTGATGATAGATACGTGTTAAAAGGAGAGAGAGAGGAAGGGCAGAAGGGATGAGAACATTTGAGAATTGAGGGTTGATTAACTTTGGATAAATGTCAATTACTCATTAGTGCCTGGAGGCAATGGCAGAGAAAATGATTGATTTTGCTGTTAGATATTGTAAGACAACAATTCTGTGCCTGTCAAACAAGTTAATTAATGACTCCAAATGAGCCACTGCAGAATTCCAATGTGAGGCGGTTTTAACTTTATGTCCCTTTAATTATCATGCCTCTCAGTGTTTCTCAGTGTGATAAACACTAACACTTTTATAACACATTTTATGCTCGGTAAACAACAGCACACGCATCCAAGCCTTCAGTTAAACCGGTTTCCAGCGAGAGTTTGTATGACCACGACAGAGGTGTAATGAAACTAAAGACATAGTATTCGAGAATGCCTAGCTGACAGTTCATATTTGTACCGTGTTTATTGCTGCTGGCGCGGTCATAAAGATGTGCGGTGGGCCTCTGTGTTCTCTGAAGCACTTTGTTTATGTGTGGTTGCTAATACAGAACCGTAGATTTCAGTCTTCTCTTCGTCTTACCCTGGCATCTACATGATGTGCTAAAGATCATTAATATTAGCCATTTGTGAGGAGTTGGCAACGTGCAACAGTCTACACCAAACTGGCAGCTAAATATGAAGAAAAAAGTCAAGCTTGCTGTGATCTGTTTGGCACATTTTGAAAAGCTGAATATTGCAAATCTGTTACCGTATAAAACCGCCAAGCCAATTTCAGTTGAACTGGAGGGGAACCAAGTGTTTTCACCCTGTTCATGTCCAATATGTGTAGCTGGAGTACTTGACATAATGTATTATATTATGGAAGATTCTGGGAATGTTGAGCTGGCACAGAGTGCCTTTGAGAATTAAATCTTTTAAATTAAAACCTATGACAAAGCAAAAAATATCTTCATATTACTTAAATATTATCTGGCTGAAAATTTAAATGTTTAAATTTTGTTTAATAATATTTAAAAGTTAAACAGTTTTTGATGTTGATGTAGAATGTGTGGTGTGAATGTTTTGCAAAAATATTTTTTTTAACATTTTAAAATATATTTTTAGATTCACATGTGTGCCAAATGTGTGCACAAGTCTTTGCCAAATGTAAATTCATAAATGTAGATTATTTATATTTACACATGAAGATAGTAAAAACTAAATATTAATTTAATAATTATAAATTATATTTTTTTCATTAATTGTATTTGTTCACTTCGTAATCCATTACTATTATGCAAATTAGTTTATCTAATTCATTTATGAGCGTTGAATGGAACAAAAATACAGACACAACCATTAATCTCAATGTAAAACAAAAAAGCATTTTTCTCACACATAAAGCATCTTCATTTGACTAAATAGATCTCAGGACATGTGGGCATCGTATGTGGGCTTTCATAAGGACATGTGGGCATCTATAGAGCAAAATATTCAGCACTCCATCCTGTCCGACATGTTTTGATTTAACAGATGGGAACTGGAACCCATGGCACAACGACTGGCCAAAAAATCACACATGGTGCCAAATGTGAAGTGAGCTATGAGAGAACGGAACCAGCTCTTTGTGTAGCGACACATTGTGTTTTGGAGCAGTGAAGGATGCATGCTGAGACTAAACAGAAATTGAGATTAAACAGCTTTAGATATGAAGTGTGCAATTGGGTTTACAAATGTAATCATATTCTAGCCGGAGAGAATAACTTGATGACTGAAAGCAGCAAAATGAAAGAAAGAGTGAGAAAGAGAAACCTCCAAATGCTAGTTCTCACCTCTTGTAGCACATCTTTGCTCAAGGGTTTTGGCCCAATATGTTTGGTGTTAGACGGACAGGTGATTTTGAAGTCTTTCTTCAGCAGATGCTCTTTGCAGAGTTGCCGCTCAGGGTTTAAAAGTAATAATACAGAACGGACCTGTTGGCTAGGTGAAAACCCCACAATCTTATTGGTCACAGCTACTTTCTTTCTCATGTGCAGACTGCGTTCAACCAATCATTAAACTCAACAAATCCATGGTTGTGATCCTTCAGGACTTGAGTTTGGGGTTTGTTCAATTTGTAGCAAACAATCCTCGTGTGATCAAAGCGTGAGGAACTCCCCTGCTTAGGAACATGCTGCTTAAATTAGACTAACACCAAACGTCTCTGGCTCTGGGACACTATTTAGAAGGTTTTACCAGAAAGAACACAGATGTTTCCAATAAAGATGGATGCCGGCCTCACATCTTTAATGGACTGACACTCACAACCCTGAAAAACTCTTGTGCCGTCACCCTCAATACTGTGTGGTTTTCTCTTTCTTCTGTAATCACTTTTGCGATGCTATCTCATAACACAATGAAATAGGTTGGAGAAATGCCTGTTGCCATCTAAATGTTATTGAGAGAGCACTAGGCCTCACACATGTGTGTCAAAAACTTCAAGCCCAAGTGTGTGTGTGATAAACTTTGGTCTGTGGCCTCAGACAGACTTCTTATATTAACAAAATCTTCTCCACAGCTTTCCTACAGTGGAAAGACAAATGCTTGTTTGTTTCAGATGTGTAAATGTTTGTTTGTAAATGATGTATTATGTTAAATTTGCTTGTGTTCTTGAGCGTTTTCCTCCACACACAACTGACAAATCATGCCCTTCACATACAAACTAAACTTCCAGCATCCCAGCGAAACTTTAAACCCCAAATGTTTCTCTGATGATGACATCAAGATGGAACAATTTATAGTCCATTTACTTTAAGCCTTGAGCAGGGATAGAAAATAATGCAAGATTTAAAGTTATAAAGTTATATTTGCATAGTCATTGCCAATTATTACATTGCCAAAGCAATGAAACATTAAATATACACATTTTTACAGAAATACATATGAAAATATGTATATGTACATGAGAAACACAGATAGACATATACAGATATCTGGTGTTACAGATATACAATCTCAGACAGTGTCTGGGTTTTACTGACACTGATTTGACTGTTTTCTCAAGAGAATGCAGGAATCCTGCTTTTATTTTTCACACTGTATTTGCACTTTTGTCACCACAGGCATAAAAATAAAAACAATCATAAAAGCTCAAAACTCAGTCTGGGACACAAAGTAAGTTTCTGATATGCTGCAAATACTGTGTGTTTGATTGTGTGTTGTGTGTGTGTGTGTGTGTGTGTTTACTTTTACTATACAGATTTTGTCATGACAACATTAAGCAATTCATTCATAGAGATGCTATATAAAAAATTTTACACATCTGTTGTTGGATAATATTGAATTCAATATTATTGTAATAATATTGAAATAATAATTAAAAATCATTTTAAGAGTAAAAAATAAAAAGTAGAGACGGCCCCTTTAAGGAAGCTTGATAAAACAGTTTAGAAGCAAATAACTAACAAATTGACAAGACCACGGCTAAAATCTTTTATAGAACTGATTAGTCGATACAATAAATCAATTCTGACTAACAATATATTTATGTTCATATTCATGCATCCATAACCAAACTTAAACTATTACAGCTTGTGGTGTGAGTGAAGGGACACTTTAATGGGACACTTACAGAACTGTCAGTGAAGATGCAGTCGTAGAGAAAGCGTTGCTGATGTAAATGTGTTTGTATGTGCAGAGCTGGTGCTGAAGTTCAGTCTTAATGCTCACGGTAAACCGCAACTGAGTTAGCAAATTTTGAACCTTAGTGTCCCTCAGAATGAGGCAGAGCAGGGAGAGAATGACACCCAGCACAACCCAAAACATGTGGTCTGATGTTTGTCTTTGTTACTAGTGTAATCTAACAGAGAACTGATTCTGTAGACAGACAAATGCTGGGTCAGATGTGTGTGTTTATCCTGTGAAAAAGTTTCATGTTTTGGACACAGTCAAAGCTGGCTGTAATAAGTAAACAAGCATTTAGATTAGTCACAGTTGCTCGTTTGCACAGAAAGTATTTGAAAACAATGTTCCTAAATTAGATTATGTAGGAGTTTCTTGGATATTATATGAAAAATTAATGCATGTTTAATTTGAAAGTGATATTTTATTTTAACTGGTGACAGGCTCTTGCAAAACCATTTAAACCTTTGTAAGATTACAAACGTATGTACAGCATCCACCCCAACAAGCCCCCCCACCCTAAATAAAAATAAGTGCGTAAGTGCATCTCAGTGCATTCGCAGGGGATGTTTTTCCCCTGTATTCATCAGTCATATTAGCACATCATTATTCAGCTAAAAACAGAATGGCTTTTATTACCTGATGATTGTAGTGTTATTTTTTTACACTAAGTATACTACACTGGGGAACTTGCTGAAGGGGGTTTGCTAAACTGCAGAGGGCCTCTCTAAACTCTCTATCTCACTCTCTCTCTTATCTTTCTGATGAAGTAATAATTATAGCTGTAAGATGTCTCAAGACACACACACACAGCTGCTGTCAGGATGCCCTGATGTTATGTGTCACAATCCATCATGTGTTTGGGTTAAAGATTCCCTTTTCCTGCATCACACACTTCACACTTCCCGAGCTTTTCTCCAGGTCAGTACACAATTCACTGGTAACCTTTATACCACTAACCCCTCTCTCTCTCTCTCTGTCTCTTTCTCTCACACACACACACACACACACACACTTCAAGAGAGGAGAAATATATTTATATCTCATGTTTGATTGTGTTATTTTTCGAGCATGCAGTGTTTATTTAGTGGAGAGAGGTGAGAAGGAACAAGAAAGGATTTCCAGGCCAAACGATGGTCCACATTTGAAGTGTTACCGTCCCCCTGCTGCGGTAACTGACCTGTCAGCAGTAATGCTGTCCACAGCCCTGCTGCTGACGTCAGACACACAGGGAAACATTGTCACCAAACAAGAACAAAACTGAGTAATGTCAGTGTGTAAAGCGTTAGAATAAAGGTCAGGTGTAATTGTCAGGTAGGAGACTTGTGTTGTGTAATGGATTCTAAATATAACCTGTAAATGGAACCAGAAAGCTGTGAAAGCCATTTTTATGACCTTTTCTTTATCTGCTGTTTTAAGAGATTCTGCAGCTTCAGATTATGAGCATGAATAATACAATACCATCTAATTAAAAAACGCTGTTAAATATGCAAATCCCAATGACAATGTGGAGCATGTGTCTTCAAATATTGAATGCAAGAGTAAGTGTGTGTTCTTTAGCAACCTGCATATGTTTCCACTGCTCAATAGGCCTCTGTGTGTTCTGCCTCTTATGACAAGCATAGCCAAGTTAGTGCAAGATGAGTGTTTACAATCAAACAGAATAGAGAGAGAGACATTTATGTGCTGTTGGTGTGTGTGTGTGTGTGCTAGAGGAGGTTCGATATTAAAAATGCAGTTATACTCACTGTGTAATAAATTGTGGCTGATGCACGCAAGATAAATCGTGTAGTTAAAGTGAATGGCTATAATCTTTCACATAAATGAAGAGTTTTTCATCAAGCATTATTATTATGATTGTTCTTATGTCTGAACTGTAAACAAATACTTGATTACAAAGTAATAAGATAAATCTTGAGCTGCAGTTTGAGGGGGCAAGCGTGTCATTTAGATTAACAAAGCATGATCTGTCGCTCTCTCTATCTATGCTTCCTTATAGTTGAGTGAACATGATGACCTCAATTACCTCATTGTGAACTTTAAACCTTTAAATACTAATTAAAGTACACAAGACATCTGACCTTGGTCAAGGTTCTAAAGTACTTCATTAAAAGAAATCTGTCTCATGTGCCCGAAAGCTGTGTTTGTCACGTGTTGTCAGGGAAGGTTACCTTCTGATTATGGAAGAATATGGATAAAAACAAGCAGAGCTAAGATCATTTTGTAGTATGCAGACACTAGTATGCACCAGCTGGAGATGACAGCGTATGCAAAATAAGAAGTAAATGTAGTTATAACATGACAAAATTTTAAATGGATGACAACAGACTCTGGTTCTGGTATTGTTCTGGTTATATTGTTTATTTATCTTCTGTGTAGTACATGGAGGCATTCGATGAGGTCACGTGCGAAAGGAAATGTATTGGCCAATCAAAACAAAGTTTATGCAACAATGCCGTGACGTCAAACTGAGAAGCAGCAGACAATTGAGGGGAAGACCCTGTGGCTCTTTGACGTAAGAAACACATTTATCTTACTATTTTTACTTTATATACAACTAAATATAGTTACTATTTGTAATTGTAATTTGCGTTTTGATAAATTTGTCCCCAGAGTACAAATATACATTATTTCTACGTACACACACAGGTAACTGGACAGATACAGGATAGCACATCCATATATAATTAATTACCTTCATACAAGCAGTTACTCTGAATGTCTTCCTGAGTTAGTTTTTCTCTTCTTTTTAACTGATTTAACTGATGAGGGAAGAGGTTATGAGGAAGGCATACAGAGAGTGAGAGAACGCCAGCTTTCAAATACATAAAATTGCCTTTATGCAAAGGCAGCATTTATTTTATTTCCAGTTGGAATGAAATGTTTTTATTTGAGAGAGATTTGCCCTGAGCCATAATAAATTCACCCTTTTCCACTTCATGCCATAGCATTTAACATGCACTGGGACTTTGTGCATTTATTCTAATAACTGCCTTAGGAATACTAAACATAACAGTTTTAATAGAGACTAATTTTAATTGCTTTTAACAGTACGAAAGAATAAAAAAGATTCATGACTGATGGAAACAAGAAACAATATCTTGGATATCTTTCAAGTATTCTTTTAAAACACCACCATGACTCATTTCACATATTCTAAACGGTTTCACAGAAAAACAGTTGAACGTTTATCTTAAAGCTGCAATCCATATTTTTTGCCTCTTTTCTCACTGTCTCTGTTTGAAATATAACATTGCAGGTATTCTTAATCAAAAAGGCTTTAACAGTGCCCGAAGGGAAGCAAGCTGGGCAGGTGGGCTCCAGGAGGCGCTGTACAGCCTTTACTTTTGAGTGGAGTTGCCTGAGGCTCTCAGACATCAGACTCAATGACAGCCACAAAGATGATGTTGTTCAGGGTAAGGATGTATTTGGCCAAAATATTAAGCAACTGCAAGCAACAGCTGCAGGCTGTGGAATATGGGCCATGTACCATAAGGCTGTTTAGGCAGAAAGCTTGTGGAGCATTGGGACATTAAGTTTCCTAAATACAATTTAGTCTCTCATAAAGATTAAAGTGTCAAGATTTAATGGCATCCTTGATTTAAACTTCATAAGCAAAAACAGTATTAGAGAAGATAAATGTAAATGTATTTGTGAACTTTGTTTTGAAATTGTTTCAAAACAAAATCATTTGTTTGCATCATCACTCAAACACCACATATGTGTCTTGTATTAATGTTTTGAGATATACAGTATATTGAATATTGTAAAATGGGTAAAATATATTGACATTGTTATGGGTTTGAGTTTTTGTCAGGGCTGAGCACTTTAATAAAAGCCATAAGTAAGAGATATATACATTCTCAGATGCCTTATTGACAGTTATTAAGTTAAAAACCCAGGTTGTGGAAGCCATGCACAACCAAGTGTGGAAAACAGGGAGGATACACTAAATGAGGTGCAGTCTGTGATTAGCTAGCTGGGGATGATGGTGGTTTGGCAAACCAGCAAACTCTGGCAAAGTGATTCATTTAGCCAAAATACTGACATGTTTGCCTCTTGTTCGCGTAGTCTTGACTGAGTTGAGATGAGAAGCCACAATTACCTCAGCTTTGAAATCACAGACCAGCACTGTCATTCAAGATTATTGGTAAGAAAGACTATTGGAGAAATAAAGACTAGCTGAGACGCTAACTGACCAGCAGTACAACAGACTCTGATTAAAATGCTAACGGTCCATTTCAGAGTGAGACAGGCCTTGAAGTAATTAAACCTTGTTGTAATTGAATCATTTTTTCTTTATGGATATAAAGTATATAATTGTGAAAAACATCCCCATGTGTCTCCAGGCTATTGTCTAGTGTCATCTAAAACCTGTTTTTGAAACACATGCATTTGCTGTCCGTCAGAAAGGCTCCAGGAGGGTCTGCAGGGAAAAATGCATCAGAGAACCACAGAGCTGCTGTGTTTGATCCAGTTTTATGTTGGGAGGAGACACCATAATTCTCTGCATTTAATAGATATTATAGCAAGAGACATAAACTCAAGCCATGGCATTTACACAAACTAGATACATCCCTCCATCCACACCAGATCTATGTGTGTCTCTCTCCCTTTTGCTGTCTTTCTCTCTTTCTGCAAACTGTTTTCTTCTTAGTTCTTTTCCTGTTGCTCCTCTTCAGTTCTCTTGAGTTCTCTCTCTTTCTCACTCTCTCTCTCTCTACGTTTGTCTTTCTCCTGTCCCTGTGGGAATCACGCTGCTAGTGGAAAGCTCAAAGGCTTGGTGTGGTAAAAGAATAGCTCTTATTTGTTTGGACAGGGATGACCTCAGCTGACCTGACCCTCCTATGGTTCTATGTGTGAGTGCTGAGGAGACCTCTGGAAACTGGTGTATGTGTGTTTGCGTGTTGTATGAGAAACAAGTAGGTGTGTGTGTGTGTGTGTGCCATTTCCACCTCAAAGTTTTTTTCTTTGAGTAACAACACATTTGCAAATAGAGGATCAGAATTACAAATAGCTCAAAACTAAGAATTTAGACTGGATTACAAATAACATTCTTCTTTTTTTTTTCAACATACTTTTTTAAACATGATATTGCAAGCATGCATGTTATTTTCATACATCAAATGTGCAACGTATTCTAAAATCAAACATTCTTTTGCCAATAGCCTCCTAAAGACTATTGACTATATATATATTATCCCTCACGGTTCACGTTTGCAATCAGATAAATATTGTGAGGTATTGTGTACAGTTTTGTAATAATTGTATTTATTGCACAAATCTCAAACATAATTCTGTTTTTAAAACCAATTTAAGAGTTGTAACACTTTCGTTTTTACATTGATCCCATTTATAGAACTGAGTCAAACTTGTTTTCATACACCAGAATTGAACTGCCTGAGTTAAACAGAGGTTGGAATGCATAAAGACTGCTTAATGTGTTTTTACAATGGAAGCAGTCAATCTCCGCTTCAAGAAATATCTAGTTTGGTATTCAAACAATAATTCTCTCTCTGTCCCCTGCCCCCCATATACCTGCTTCATTTGAATAAACTATTCCTGGTTGTCAAACCTTCACTTTGACTGGCATTATTTTTCTCCAGTGTATTCTCTTCCTAAGGGAAGAGTATAAAAGACACTTATATTTAAATTATGGCAACAATAGGTTTGTAATCGTTCAATAAAATGCCATGCGTAATGGCAGGATATGAATTTAAAGGATTTTTTTTTTTAGTCAAGCCATGTATGAAGTATGTATAATCCACACAGAATTGTAAGTAAATATTATTTTTATTGTGCTGGGGTTGCTTTATGTGCATATTATAATTTCTTGTAATGCTTTCATGCATGGTTGTGGACTTTTACTGTAATGTAAATGTAATTTATGTCTCCCTGAGAAGGTCAAAAGAATGATCTCTTTAAAGAAAAGGGCGTTCTGGAAGTTGTCAGTCTAATGGATCTATGGCTTTAATTCAGTTTTGTTGTGGTTTGCTCTGTTCCTCTAAAACACCAGGTAAGATGTTTTATTACATATTTTACAAGGAAACTCTTAAATGTTCTCCAATCCTGAGATCCTGCAAACAGCCACAGAAGATCCGTTGTACCACAGTTCTCCTCTGCTATACCTCTTATTTTACCTTTGACCTTTCTTCACTCACCTTTTCCTAGTACTTTTAATCATTCTGTGCTATAGCCCATAGTTGGTTAAGTACTATGCAAAAGCAGACAGCTTGATTCTGGCCCATTGGCTTGTTAGAGACAAGTGGGTAAGCAGCAGTTCTCAGGTGACCCATCTGAGCGGGAAAAGTTCTAGTCATGTTGATAGAGTGCCATTACCAAAAACTCATTCCACTCATCCTCACGGAACAATTAGCAACGCTGAGCAGCTTCGCAATTAACGGCTCTGTTATTGTCACATCCCCCAATTTTTTAAAATCAACCTCAGCAATATCTGTTTAACAGCACAGTTTAATTACAAAGTGAAAGCATTTGCATGCCTCATCATTACCATTTGACTTAATTGTTGCCCCAGAAAGAACACAGGAGAGGTGTGGGTTAAGTTTCTGAAACCTGGTGTTTGTTTTGAACCTGCTTATTAAGCTGGAGCTGGGAAAGGTTGTTAGAATACCTTCATGCATATTCTCATAATAATATGTGTTGTATGAGCGTGTTTTATTGGTTAAGGTTAGGGTGTATGTTGCAGTAGCTGAACTGGTACTGCATTAAATTCCTGGAGAACACACATACTGATATAAAATGTATTTCCTGGATGCACCGTAAACTGTTTTTTATAAAAGTGTTTGCCAGATGCTTAAATTCAAATGAACTGAAATCAATCATTTTCTTTGCACAAATGTAAAACCTATTGTGCCTCCGTGTGCAGGGACATTTAAATCCATCTGTGCCTGTTCTTTTAACTGAAGTTACTAAACGTGGAGATTTCCCAGTTAACATGGAACATTCTCAGAATGTTGGCTAATGTTCTCTTAAAGTTGTCTCAAACTTAGCAAAACGTTTTCTCACAGTAAAGTTAGTAGAATTTTTTATATTTTTGTGTAACGTTACATATATATCACAAATGTTATTCTTAAGTAGTTGAACAAAATAAAATAGTAGTTGGACCGTTGAAAAAAATATTTTAAAAATGCTTGAATGACATTCATATAATCCAGCAATAACGTTAATCCAACATCTATAAAACGTTTTTTTAAACGTTTCTGTAACTTTCTGTTGACAGCATCTGGCACACACACTGTCAGTTATCCAATCGTGTTTTCATCCGTCTCTCTTACGGGGTTTAGTGTTTCTGGAGTGTCCCTGTGGGTATAGGGGCTATCACACAGCATTTGTGCATTTGTTTCAGGGTCTCTTCATTCACTTTCAAAAGGTTAAACAACGTTTTCACCGGCCCGTCAACATTCCCCAGCCTTCCTGGCGGAAAAGTCTGCTCGGTTTTGTCTTTCGATCGACACTTGTCTCCGCATTCTGTTGTTGCCTGCGTGATGTAATATCCATGACAATCATGTTGGGCCTTTGAGTGGGCTGAATCTGGAGAGGGCCGAGGGGCCACTTTTAGGCTGTAAAGAGCTTTATTTGTGTGGTTTTGAAAGAGTAGTATGAAGGACCCTCCACTCTAAATCCTCTTCAGCAACTCATCCTGCCTCAATGTGCCTTTAACACACAGAAACACACATGCACATCAGTAAGAGCCTCACGTTCCTATAGCCTGACAGCAATGATGCTATGCTAAGAAAAGACAGAGACGCTAAAAAAAAGACATTAGGGCATTAGAAAATGTTTCCTCAGGTAAAAATGGTGCTGATGTGGTGCACAAAAACCTACAAATGAGGTTTGATGAGGAGACACGGTGGTAAAAATGTTAAATTGTTGCAAATTGAGGTCGCAGCTAGTGCGTTACAAGCGAAGATGACACGTCAGCGAATATATCCCTCCCTCTCACTTATGACTAATGGCCTTTTATATGGTGTCAGGGGCATTTGTGTGTGTGCATGTGTGTTTGTGTTTAGTTAAGGGTTGTGGGAAGCGAACCGCAGCATATCTATTTTCATGGACCATATGGAAATTCAGTTGTGTTTGTGTTGAAGTCGACAGATAACGGGCACCCCTAACGGTTTTGTGTATGTTTATCGAATGGTGTGTGTGAAGCGGGAGGGCACTCTGACCCCGGACATATGGACAGCCGATCTGGAG
>JAZGTK010014956.1:0-13467 GCA_036877625.1 Ambastaia sidthimunki
AAAAACATGTTGCACACAAAAAGCAACAATGCAAATGTTTTGAAGGATAGGCTACGGCAAAAAACGTACAGATGCAGGTTTAATGGCACATCAAAGACAAGTTACTTTGACTAACTTCAGCTGAAGGGTGTGTTCAAGCAACAAACAGCCATTTTTGACTCATGCACAGGGTGGTATTTGAGGATTTATGTGTGAGGAACAGTCAAATGACACAGTGAGAGATCATCACACGAGCTGTGTCACTGTGGTTAGGGAATTTCCTCTATAATTACCTCTGCATCTCTCTGCACCTGGAGACCCTGCAGAAGACCCCCACCACTCCGTTCAGACTGCTGGTATGTAAACATCCATGTCTCTAAACACGAGAAACAAACAGTATCAATGCACCTTCCAAAACCGCCAAATTAATTTAGCTGGTTGTGGTATTTATTTCCTGTTAAAGGAACAGTGGACTCAAAAATATTACATTTTAAATCATTAATAAATACAAATATTTATACATGTGTGTGTGTGAAGAAACTCTCATGGTGGTTGTACCACACCTACTCTGAAAATGACACAGACAAAACATTTACTTTGGGTTAAAGGCAAACAGGATTTGTTCCAAAAACATGTTATGCTGGTTAAAAGTCTCCTTACACCCTGATAAAAATTGAGGTTAACATATATTAGAAAGAAGCATCTGAAGTCACAGGTCCATAAAACATCTTCCAGTCGAATGCAATGATAGGATCTCCTACTTGCCTGTCAAACTGTCTTCACGTTCATGTATTGAAAAGAGGAGTGGCCTGGAGATCTCTCAAAAGAGAGAGAGGGGTCTTATACTTTCAATCCTAGCTTGCTATTGCAAACTTCTCTTTAAACTGCATTTATTCTGTTGCCATGACAGCAGTACAAAGCCTGCGCATGCAGAAGATGTAATTGCAGGAGATTATCTGCAGTGCTTGCAGCTGTGCATGAGTCAATGCATTATTGTCATTGCATCAAGCGTGAGGAGTTTCCACACTGCAAAGTTTACGCACTTGGGCAATGAAAACAATTAAACGAGTCTAATACACTCACAGGCATTAATCTGTTTTCTACCATTCAAACTTTAATGTTTGCACGCATATAAACTGACATGTTGCCCTCCGAAGTAAATAAAAGCACCAGCGATTGGTCGCTGCCTGCGCAACACAGTCATTCTGGCGCTGTGGTCGCGGCTCTGCGGTGCAAATACAGTCCAGATGAGCTCCGGCCTCACGGTTACAGCTGAACCCGAGACCGGTCGCATGTGCACATGTGCGGCTACAATTCATGAGCTGAAGAGCACGCTACGGAGCATGACGGGCGCATGCGCAGTGGATAAATCTGCACAATCGCTAAATAAATGCGCGTATTTTTGAAACCTAAGACAKATCGTTTTATTTTATTATTTGTTTATTTTTCTTCAAAAAGTTGCGCTACAGATTAAACTGTTGCACGACAGATGGAAACTCTGAGTCGAAACAAAAGACTCGCTTTAAAACGCACATCATAAACATGTCTGAATGCATTTTAAAGCATTTCTAAAGCAAAACATCTCATGGACGAGATTACATGAGAAATCGCTTCACTTACCTTTACTAGTCATTTCATGCATCGCTTGTTTCTCAGTGTCCGTGAATTAAACTGATTTCTGAACAGAAGCGACACACGAGCGGTTTCCAGAAGAGCCAGATTATGACATTCAGCTGTGATGAATTACACATCCACTGCTTTCATTATAACAAGCAGAGATTAAAAACATGCAATGCAAAGCAGATGTGAAATGAATTGTACATCTGAAATTAAAACAGCCTATGTAATGACTTTATTGTTTTGTTTATGTTATTTGTTGTATGTTGGGCTGCAAGCAAGACTAGAAACATCTGCAGGTTTTCATTAGCCAGAGTTTCTTTAGAAGTGTTAAAACTTTAGCTGCAGGATTCATGATTTTAAATTGGACATCAGGTTGTGAGAGCTACTATATCATTTATCATGTTTATCATATTGATTCATGTTTTATTTCACCTTGTGTCGTTTTCTTCACATCAGCATTAAGACGTCAGCATTTAATCTCCAATTCATTACATTTAATAACCCCATAACCATGAATGATTTAACTACATTTTATCATTAACATTTTAAATGCCTTCTCTTTACAAATCAGAACAGACCTGCAACGCATTTGGTCGAAGCTTTTGTAGTATAAATAAAGAGAAACTTTAGCATTTTCAACTCAGCTCAAAGTCACTACCTGACACAATACAGCCCATCAGCAATATTTCCTTGTGAACTGCCTGTAAACAGCATAAAAACAGACGATTATCACCCCTCCCATCAGAGAAGATGGTTCTGTGTGGGAACGTCCTGTGTTCTTATCTCGGTCATTACTGTAATCTCTACACCAATTATGAATCATAAAGATGATGATCTTGCCACCTTATCTCAGGAATGCTACAGGAATCCAGGGCAGCATGATGAAGGGGAATCAAACCCTGCAGAACACATTTACAGTTCAACCCTGTTACGCTGCGCCGGCAGCTGCGACAAATAACAGGGTTGAAAAATAAGAATACGCATACAGAACCCCATCTGAACGTTCTCTCAACTTCATCCAAACATCTTCTAGCAGTAACTTCAGTAGAATGTTTTTCCAATGTTATATATCATATATCAAATACGTTACTTAAAAGTATTTAGTGTGTAATGTTTGGCAAACATTCAGGACGTTTGGATAATGTTCTTTTAGCCAAGCAATAACATTAATACAATGTCTAAAAAACTGGATGTTTCAAAGGCCCCTAGAACGTTTTAGGTTTTTTTTTACCTAATGGAAACATTACAGAAACATTCAACATACAACCTAAAATAGTTAGCTGGAACTGATCTCCAGTATCCATTTTGATGGTTGGGGTGTGTCTTCAAACATCTGTACACCATACACACTCATCTGTGTCCACAGGGCCTGTAGCACAGCAGTACGACACCATACTGTTAGCGGCCCCTTAATGAACTCAAACTGTCCGTTTTCAAATGCTTTGACATCAAGGCATTTTTAGCAGTTGTGCGTAATGTTACATTTGAGCAAAACCTGTGGATGAGAAGACAGACCCGCCTCCCGCAGCTCCAGTTTATGATCCATAAGAAAATCAAGTTCCTGTGACGTATGTTTAACCTCAAGACAACCCAATAAAAGTTATTATTGGTGATTTTTTTAGTTCAAAGTGAATGATTCACACTTGAATGAGTGAGTAGATGCTGTTAAAGAGACGTAGAGTTTAGGTGACTTTAAATGATCTGCATTTCTGTTGTTTAGTTGGTGGTGTTGTACATGCTTAGATGTTTGTTCAAATCTTTAACCACTAAGTGTTAAACTTAGAGAGATGTGCTCGTATTTCAAAGTATTATTATTCGTACCCAGCAGATAATAAAACAGGCAAAAAAATCTCTTTTCTTACATTAAACCTACATTAAAGGACAAAACTGGCATATATAAGAACCAAAATACCACAGAGACTTGGGGGTTGGTCTCTTTTCACTTGCGCCATCTAGAAACCACCTAGCAACAGCTCTGAAAACCATAGCAACCGAATTCTCAAAAGCATTGCAGTGGTGAGTTTGGCATGCATAAGCAACGTTTAAAAAGAAATATGTATAATCTAGTTTTCTCATCCTGTACTCTGTTTATTTGGGCAGTTAAATGACATGTCTGTCTTTACTTCTTAAACAGCATCCCTCTAATAAAACTCTCGACTGTGGATCAGTTCTGTGAATGACTCTTAATTAGCTCGACTCGTTTAGTTCCCTTCAGTATAACGCTGGAGGAAATCACCTTAACACATCCAAGACATGAAGGGTCATTGAGATTTCAGCTCGTTCTGTAACTGAGATTCACACAGACTGATTTCCTGAGTGTTCAGTGTCACATAAAGTCAATTTCACATTAACTCAAAACTCAGTGGCTCCAACTGCATGTTTGCTTTGATCTGACCACTCACTTCACCAGCAATGTTAATCCAATGTACTGTGATGTAAAGATACAGTGCTTTTCTGCAACAGAATGCATTCATTTTGTTGCATTTAATGCAATTCTACTTTCTAGGTCCAGTGTTGGATCCAGTAGAGATGCTTTTGCATCCATGTTTCACTCAAAAATTTTATTTCTTCCATCATTTTCTCACCCTCATTTCAAACCTGTGTGACTTTTTCTGCTTCTGAGGAACACAAAAGATGATATTTTGAAGTATATTCGTAACCAAATAACAGCGGCAACCACTAACTTTCATTGTAGAGACACAAAACCACTCCAACATTTCTCAAATATCTTCTTTTGTGTTCCACAGAAGAAAAAAGAGTTTTGGAATGACATGAGGGTGAGTAAATGATGATAATATTTTCATGCTTGGCTGAACTGTTTCTTTAATGCTGTTTTCTTTGGTTATGCATTAAATATATACATTCTGTGCTCTACATTAATCCCTAAAAGTGGATATAAAATAAATGCATTACAGTGAAAAATTGTGCATCAGAAAGAAAATTAGTTTCACTCTGATTAAAATATTTATTTTCCCAATAGTGAACATAAATATATATTTATATACTTCTCCAAAATATGTGTTTTGCTTTATTATAAATAAAGTTTAGTATTGGGAAAAAGTGTCCGTGTTGGGGTCCGAGGCATCAGCGACACCCACAGCCCTCGACCACCATGTCCTGATAGTTTTTTAAGATCACCCGCTCGTATTCGTCCAGGTAGAGCAGTGAAATGGGGCTCAGGTCTGTGGGCACGCAGCAGGCTTTGGGTATGTTGTTGTTGACCGAGTTCACCAGCGTCTGTACAATAGCATGATTGGTGGAATTCAGGTGGTCCGCCAGAGGAAAAGGACATTCCCCCTGACAGTAAAACGCGTGGTAACCCGGTGGGGCGACTATCCAGTCGTTCCAGCCCACGTCGCTGAAGTCCACATAGAGGGAGTGTCTCCTGCAGCTAGCTTTGTGTTTCTTTCTCTGTTTGTTTGTCCGCACTTGCCGTTTCTCTCGAGAGTGAAGCACGTTACCCTTCCCGTCATGGCTGTAGGTCACCAGCAGGGGCCTCATTTGCGGCCACGTGTCCTCCCTGTCGTGCAGGGACCTGCTGATGCGGACGTGTCTTTTAGAGTTCTCCTCCACGCTGTCCGGGTGTAATACCTCCACCACAAAGCCGTGGTTAGGGTGGCCATCCGCGGTCCACCTCGTAATAGCAGGACTGACGTCAAAACTCTCCCATTTACTCAAGCTGTGATGAACCAGCCTGGTGTCCAGGAGTCTTGTGATTGGCTCTTTAAAGCTTCCGGAAGGTTTGAGGATTTCGTGAATGTTGATGCGGTGCTGTCCCAGGCTGCCGTTGCTCGGAGAACTTGCAACCTGCTCTCTAAATATCCGTAGCTCAGCTGACGTCACAAACTCCTCACCGGGGATCGAACTCAGGTTGAAAAAGAACCGTTGAGTCGTCTTTCCACTTAAATGGGACAAATCTTCAGAAGATTCTGAAAGACACAAAATTTGCATCAGTTTGGACTGAACAGAATTGGTTTGAATCAATAACAGTTAGTGGTTATGTGTCAAACCTGGCAGGTTGTGACCTCTTACTGGAATCACTTGTTTAAACCATTTAAAAAAAGATAAGTTATCACTCTTGACATAAACACTTTAGTACTTTAGAGGTGGTAAAATCAGTTTTACAGCCCATCTTCCCAAGTATAATGAGTTTTGTGAGAATGTTCTGTGATTTAAAACGCAATGCAATATGTCATTCAACATCCTTGTTTTTAAAAACACAAAATCTAATTCATATAAAGGTCATAAATCTCCCTCATTTTTAATTTGTGCATTAAACGTGTATGTTCTGTGTGCATTTCTACATTATTATTCGTTATTAAATTATCTTCCATTTTTAGCTCTGCTATCTATTTTAAGAACTACTTGTGGGAACTTTTAAAGACGTCGTAAAATAACCTACAATGCCAATAAAAATCGCATGTTGACATAAACTCATAGTTCTGCATGATGGAAACAGTTATAACTGGAGAAAACGCGCCGTCAGTTCTTCATCAAATTCTGCAGCTAATCTCAGTTTCTGACAGACATGAAGGATAAAGCTGATAAGATGTGGACAGAAGAATTTCTCGCTGAGAGGAGGCGCAGAGTGACATTTCTTTAAGAAAACACTTGCTTACCATCATGATGGAAGCTTCTTATTGTGTTTGCGCGGCTGGCGGACTTTTCTGCGCCTTTTCCCGCAGAGCCTCTGGTTCGAGCGCCGCTACTCTGCTCCGCGTTCACCGAGTGCATGGAGTACAAGTCCAGCATATACTGCGGAACCACTGGAGACTTGCTGGGAACGGGTCTTTGCTTGAGTCCAAACATATTCAGAAGCCGAAGTTCAAACGCATGTAACACGTCCTGGGACAGCGAGGACCGACCGATCTGCGGAACGAGTCCACTGGAGCCTCCGAGGAACACCTGCGTGACCATCAGAACCATGAGAGCGCAGCCGGTGGAGACCATGATCACACTAAACCTGACAGATCAGCGAAGAACAAGATCAGATGGGCTCTGGCCAGGAGATGTGACCATATTCCGTGTTTGATTGAGCCATTTTACGAGTTTGGAATATCAGTCATGTTTTAATGCCACCTTAAGAGCCGCTTTAAGGAGGAACTCAGTCCTGCGCTAAATCCATTTGGACAGCGGAGAGTCCATGAGTGAAAGTCAGTCATAATATTTAACTTTTCTTGAAAAACAATCGGTGCAAACACTGACGAGTACTAGTAAACGCGAAAAGCATAAAAAAGTCAAATTATATGGTGATAAAGGCTCACACTTGGAACCGTTTCTCGTTTTCACGCATCAGCAATAGTCTAAAAGATGACAAGGACACTAAATCGATTAGTGTTTGGGTTTGTCAGGGTTTGCCGACTGCTCTCTAAGCGCGGGGTCTCCAGATAAAGTCCAGTTAAAACTCCAAACGCGACCACAGCGCAACTGTTATTCTCTCCATGGCGCATTAAACGATCATTGTGCTCCTCTGAGAACTTCATATACAGCTCGTCCTCTTTTATAATTCCTCATTTAACTGCGTTTCATGCTAAAGAAAGGCTGTTCTCCTGCAGAAAACAATAAGGAAAGTCCACAATAACGCCCGCCTCTTCTTAGACATATTCTACCGTCACCGTGTACAAAGAAGCTGTTTGTAGGTGTTGTTTGGCTGTAACAGAAGTGCGCATGTAATTAAAAAAGTCCAGTTCATTCAGAAAACCAAAAGTTTCTTCCTTTGAAACGACGGAGTCCGAAACAAGTCCAGGCGAGGGTTTGGATACGTGTGTCCTTTACGCGCAGTGCGCGAGTGTGTAACAGCCTCTCTCTCTCTCTCTGTGTGTGTGTTTGTGTGTGTGTGTCTATCTCTCTCTCTCTCATGTGTCTAAGTTTAACTCTGTGATGTCGTGACAGAATTCATGAGTCTGCAGAGATACGTGGTCTTACAGACGTTATCTAATGACGACGCATTGAATAAAATGAGTCTTGCAATTACCGTTTTCTCAAAATACACGTTAGATTTAATTTCATTCACATTGCTTAATATTTTCACCTTCAAAAAGAATTAAACTTCAACTTTAGACGCAGTGCGCCAACCTGTGGAGAACAGACGCAACGACGCCTGCCTTGAAATAAAGGAAAATGGGGGCAAGCAATCAAACTTTTAACAAGTTCATAAATGTTTATTTTCCAAAGGTCATTTTATGCAAAAATACACTCAGTTCAATTGACATGCATAACGTCTAACAAAACAAACAAAATCATTTCCATCCATGTTTGCAATCCATGTTGATGCATTTATGCAACAGGTGAGTTTTGCATTCATTCACTGACTACCACGACCTCATGTCCAAGAACCCCATTAAATCCCACCAATTATTGGATATTTACATGTTTAAGTACACAATGCATGCATTTAAAACGTGAAATTATCTGCATCCACACTCGTCCACCACCATGTCTTCATAATGTCGCAGAACCACGTTGTCATTGTTATCATAATAAAGCATTGAGATGGGGGACAGCTTGATGGGGACACAACAGGGCTGAGGGGTTCCTTTCGGGTCAAACGAGTGAACCAGAGTCTGCAAGATGGCGTGGTTGGTTCCGTTCAGACTCTCGCTCAGGGGAAACGGACACTCTCCGTGGCAGTAATTTGCCAAATAGCCCTGAGGCGCAATGATCCAGTCCTGCCACCCGACGTCTTTGAAGTCGATGTAGAGTCTCCGGGGCTTGCACACATTACTGGGGGTCACCGGTGGGTAATAGGAGGCGCTTCGCTTTTTTCTGGACCGGCACTGGAGCGGGTTCAACGAAACCACCACGAGAGACGCGCAGAACTCGGGCACTTGCGCGCTTTGGACACCCGAGTGCGCGCTGCTCGCGTCGTACGCGCTCTCATCCAGCGTGTTGCTCAAAGGCGACGGATGCAACTCAAGCTGCATGCCGTAGTTGTTACCCGCTGGTCTCCAGGACTCGGCCAGATCCGTCAGATTAAAACGCACGGAGCTGTGAGCTCCACACCCGAGCGACTGAGACTGTAACAGCTTCCGACTGGACTCGTGGGTCACTCCCTTTAGCGCGGTCCTCAGAACCCTGTACAGGTCCATACCGAACACACACCGACCCAGGTGAGACAGATCCGCTTTGAACTTTATCTCCAGCTGTGCGAAAGACAGTTGCTCAACTTCCTCCAGCACGGACATGTTGAAAAACAGATGCTTTCTTACACAGTGAACACAGTGGCCGGCTGGCACTGAGATCAGGCTGCCTGTTACAGAAAAATAACAAGCTGTAAATGGCTCATTTCTATTAGACACAGTAGAAACTTAAAATGTTGTTGCATGCTTCTAAGGCCCAGGTGTGTTTACAGTAACTTTTCATAAAATGTATCATTAAAGGCAGAAACTAATAACAGGGCCCATCAGGTTAAATAAAGCTGTCATTGTTCAAAGACTGAATGAACTAATCTTAAGGAAAGTTTAACCTGTACTAAAGTTAACTAGTCTCAGCAACCTTTTGAAATTTTAATTACACCAAGTCAACAGAAGTGAATATTTTTAGATAAGAAATTTTTCACAATTGTTAAAACTAAATGTTTGGCTTTCCCACCAAAACTGATGTCATTTCCTGGAGGATGATGTCAATAATGACCCAGCATTTGTTAAAGGCATTTTAAAAAAAGACTAAATGACAAAGACATAAAAACAACTTTACAATCAGGAAATTAATGCAGAACACCCAGTGTAACAACATTAAATACATTAACCTGCGTTTACCTAATTGTGAGGTGTAAAAAAAAGGAAACAAACATTTTAACCTTTAAACAAACAGGTTTAAGCAGGTTTACTAAGCCTCACCTTGATCCTGGATAAATCTCACGATATTCCCTGGCACACCGTACTCGGACACCACACACGGATCGCTCTCGGATGGCGAGGTCTGTTTGGAGCTTTTCTTGAACATTTTCCACAGTTGAGAAGGAACCCGCATGTGAGGTGATGGTTTGGGCCGACTTGAGAGGCCCATAGAACTTAAAAACAACTTTTCTTGCACATTAACATTTTCTGCTTCTATTAAAGTAAGAATACAGGAAACTGAAGTTAAAAATAAGACATTAAAATTCACAAAAACCATCATTAATGGAAGCAACCGAGTCAAACAGGACGTGCGGCCCGGCCAGAGCTTTTAAAACCAGATCACTGATCAAGATCAGATGTGAACGAGTCAAGATTGACACCTGTGAGTTGATTGGTGGAGATGAAGATGTGACAGGTGAGGGAGGGGTCATCTGATTGGTATGCAAATTAGCTGTGATATGATATCAGAGACAACACACTGCTCTAGATAAATACCATGAATTTGGTCAAATCATTCAAATGACACAGCAAATCAGATATAACAGATATAAGACGATGAACAAATGATGAACACCAACCCTATAAACTTCACAGATTTTTCTCTTTCAAAGCTCAGAATAATATCAGGGATCTCTGAGGTTTCCTTCAAATGTCATCTTAGATGTTTCTCCTAAAATTACACAAATAAAACAATTATTGAAAAGAACTTTAAAATTCATGTGGATCACATACAGTAAAAAAAAATTAGTTTATATTAAAATCTCTGACTTTCTGTTGCAGAGATGCTTTCTTAGGAAACATGAGCACAGTTTGTGGTATTACTGAGATCTCTTCTGAAACTCTGAAGGAGACACGTCATGGTGGTGGTTTTCTCAGGTGAAACATAAAAGAAGCAGAAGATTCACTATTTTTATCATTGTGTGTGTTCCCTGGAAATCAAACCTCCAACCTTTTCTCTGCAAACACAAAACTCTACCTCCAGCTGAGCTACAGGAACCTACTGACCTCTAGGAGAAACATCTGGGATATGAAATCTTGTTTGTGATTTTTTCTAACAGATTCCACAAACCGATTGGTGTAATGGGATCAATCACTAAATGTTTTGTTGTTGTGTTTTTGTGATTCATGACCCATCGGCAGGAATCACTTCCAGACATCAGACAGCAACACTCTGCACGTCTGTTTAGCATCTCTGAAGCTTCAGAGCAGCATGTTCTTCATCAGACACATTCCTACAGTCCACAGAAAAGACTCTGACACAATGGATTGATCCATTAGGCCGTTACTGATAACAGGTTCCTGGCTGAACTCAGGGCTGCATTCCATTTGTTAAACCCTAGAGAGTGAAAAATGGACACTTGTGATCTGAACAGACCCTACACTCTTACAAACCTTTTCTTTACAGCGATGCCATTGAAGAAACAGTTGTGGTTCCCCCAAGAGCCATTCAGTCAAAGGTTTTTATAAGAACCGTTTAGTTGCAGTAATCTAAGTGTGATGTGATAAAAGCATGAACAGCCATCTTTAAAGATTTTCCATTTAAAAAGTGTTTGTTGATAAAAGCTGGATCCAATTATGAAGGAAATATGTTTGTCAAATTTTAAAGACTCATCTAACAGAACACTGATGTAGACGCAGACAGACTATCCAAACCTAAGCTGCTAGCCTGAGAATAATCTATGGGACAAAAACGACCACCTCAGTTTTATCTTTCTTTTAAAGATACAAAATTTTGGGCTAGCCCAGATTTAACCTCATCTAAGTATCTTAAAGGCATGTAAACACTAAAAGATTGTTTCACTTAATTGGTAAATAGATTTGTGAGTTGCAAGGACTCCCCATGTCTTCTTAGAATGCAACCTAAAGGAAACATGTACAGAGAAAAAAAGAAGGTGCCAAGATTGAGCCTTGAGGGATTCCACAGGTGAGATGAGCAACAGAAGAGAAATGACTTGAGTAAGAATTGCCTGTCAGATCGATATCACTGAAACCACTTGAGGATTTTTCATTTTCTCAAACTTTTCTTTTGGATTTAACACTTCTCATGTGTTTTCATGACAAAGAAAGACAAAGAAGGTCATTTAATTTTCATGAGTAATTTTTGCTTACACTTGTTAATCTCAGCTGTTTTAATAAACAATGATTTGACATACCCTCATTGATCTACAGATATTTAATGTTTTCTTTTTGACAAGCTAGTCGATCAGATCATAAAATGTTTTTACACATTATTGAATTTAAAATGCAAACATACCATTTTTATTTCCAAGATAATAATTGGGCTCAATGAAATAAACATGCAACATGGTGAAGTTTTCAATCATTGTTAAATATTTATCTGTTTTAAAACAACAGTGTGTAGAACACTGTACATTCTGTATGCAATAATATCAGTAAAGAATATTCATATGTATGAATGCTAATCTGCTAATCTGAGTGTTATCATAATACTAAATGTCAATATATATTTTGACACATTCAGAACTGTGTTAAAAAAGCAATTCCAGTGAAGACAAGGAGAAGAGATGATGTTATCAGACATCACCCTGACACGAACTCAAATATAACCTCCAGCAACAAGTTAGTAAGTTATTTGAAAGCGGAAGGTAAACATGGGAAGATGAAGTTTCTGTGGTGTAATTTGGTGAAATTTCCCATTACGCTGAATAACTTATCATCTCAAGTGAAACATGAGGTTTTGAAAACATCATCACTGGTTGGCAAAACACTGTTCTGTGTGAGACCAGAACAGGTGTGTAACCTCAGAGCACAACATGTTATTGTAACACACGCAGAGGTGAACACAATGTCATATTATTCAAACACACTATTTCATACCCTGACTAGACCACACAGAAGATTGTATTTCCAACGACAATGCTAACCGCGTAACCTCACACCACACTAATAACTGGTACTTTAGCATTAGCATTTTGCATGTCACGTATTTAGCATAACGTGTGGATTTTGTCTTTTGTTTGTAGATTTTAAGGCTGATCCAGCACTGTAGGCCTGAAATGTGTATATAAAATAATACAAATCAATAGGGATATTTCCCTAACATTTCCATTAAGTAACAAAAACATAAAAAATTTTATATTGGTAGTTATACGTTCAAAATGTTCCGTTTTTTAGACATTGTATTAATATTATTGCTTGGTTATTTAAGCATTATTCTGTAATGTTCTTAAAACGCTCCACTAACTACTTAAGAATGATGTTTTCGATATATATGATATTTAAAAAGTTTTACTAACCTGCAATAACATTTTTGGTAACTTTGAGAGAACTTTTAGAGAACATTACCCAATGTTGTGAGACTGTTCCCTGTTAGCTGGAATGCTATAAACGTATTCTTATTTTCAACCTCATAACACCTGTCAGACTCTAGCAACCAACTAATTCCTTATGAATAAAATCAAGCTCTGTTCTACATTTCTTCTTAAAAACTCTGTTTTGGGTTTAGATTACAAATGCAACATGGATTGCAAACACAGTTTGAAAGCAGCACTGCAGTCAGCAGACAAAGAAGATACAAGTGCTACATTTCTTCCAAATTCTGGAAGATCTTTAAATAAAGTGATGGTCACATATTAAATTGTACGTCTGAGATCTTCAACACACTGATGTCGCTGAAGAAACATGATACCCTGGAGTTTAACCACATAAATGCTGGTGTATTCGCTTTAATGTGCAGGGTGGAGAACCAGAACTTCTCAAACAATGGTGAGATGTTTCTCTAATGTTCTTCAGCTTTGAGCTAAACTGCAAGATCTTCAATGAAGCATAAAATCATCTCTGCCTTTCTCTGAAGTGAGTGTAGGACTGATTCTATATCACATTTTATGCCACACACTTGAATCTGCATCTTGGCTGTGTGTGTCACCTTGAGAAATACATAATTACAGACTCACCTTCTTCTAGACGTTACATCAATGTCACAAACAATCATCTGATGTCTGGTAGCTCACTGGGTCACCTGTGAAGAGCCTGAGAAGATAACAACCTTCATATCTGCTAAACACACCAG
>JAZGTK010014957.1:0-13466 GCA_036877625.1 Ambastaia sidthimunki
TGTACCTGCGGAAGGGCAAACCCTGTACTGTTGGCTTCTGTGATGGAGCTGTGAGTGCACTGCTTGTCTGTTTTGTGAAAATCACAGCAGATTCACTGATAAATCAGTCGTCTCACTGCTGTGATGAATAATAATGCTTGTAATTTTAGGGTAAATGCATGAAACAGGTCCAGGATGCCATTGAACGCTTATGGGACTTCATAGACAAATTGGATATCAACACGTTTGGTGAGAGATGAGAGCAGAGTGATATTAATCAGGCAACGTGCGATGGCTTTTTTATTTTTTCTGACATGATGAACTCTTTCCTCTCAATGTTCAGGGAAGTTTTTGGCTGACAACATAGTTGGATCAGTGGTGGTCTTCTCTCTAATCTTCTGGATTCCTCTCAGCATACTGGTGCATTGTGTGGTAAGAGCACATGAGTAAGAGTAAGGGCTGTATTTCTATTGATTTATAATTTTAGTTTTAAACAGGTGTTTTCCTTAAAGGAATAAAGTAAATAGTGTTGTCATTCACTTACCTCCAATTTTTCATGGGCCACAAAAGTTTAATAATTTTTGTTATTTTCTTTGCTTTGTTTGAGAATCAAGATTAATTAAGACTTTCACTTCACCAAAGCTCTCAAATACATTCAGACGAGTTGCTTTGAGATTAGTTGTGTGACATCACATTCAGCATCACTGTTTCATTCAGCACCAGCCGTAGCACATCTTTAGATGCCATATTTCAATATACTGAACATTTTACTATGTACAGATTTAAGGACACCGGCAATATATATTAGCAGATAATGACATTTTGTTCTGTTCTTTACAAGGAACTTAATATAGGGCATGAGTTGTGTGCAGTAACTTGTTAACTATATTGTTTCAGTATTTTTTGTTAAACATACTTCTAAACTACAAAATCATACAAATTTGAAACAATATGAGAGTAAATGACAGAATTTTAATATTTAAGTGCACTATTCCTTTAAATACAGACTGGACATTGCAGTAATTGTCTCTTTTTGCTCGTTGACAGGACAAGAAACTAGATGAACAATATCAAGAGAACTCCAAATCATTCATGTACCCAAGTGTAAGTCACAAAACTCCCACAATGCACTTCTTTTTGATACAGCTGAAATCAAGCTTACTAACACACTAAACCTGCTGTTGGCTCATCCAGAACCCAGGAGTAACATTAAAAACTTTATGCTCACGTATGCTGCGGTTAGCATGGCGACTTTAATAAAGGCTAGTGCAAGCTTGGCTGCACGTTTGACTTGTGGCTTGTTTGCTCTGACCCATGTGAAACTGCAGCAGATGGTGGTGGATGTTTGTAGTAGAGCTCTCAACTCAGGTGAGTTTGTGTTTAACCCCAACCCCCCATGCCGTGCACCCCCTCAGTGTCATGAGTCATGACGCGCTGGTTGTGACATGCTTACGTCGGAAGGGATGATTGAGAAAAGTTGCAACACGGATGCGACTTGCTGTATGTCTTGTGTATTCAGTATGAATAAGAATCTGTTGGTTTCTGGTTCTAATGTGTTTTTGGAAGCATTTCAGTATCAGCATTTAAAATGCACGGCTTTGTAACTTAGATACTGTATATGCTACGGATGGCTGTTTTATCTTGTTTTCAAATATTTGTTTTTATTCAAGAGATGTGAATGGACAGTACCGGTTTTGTTGTCGCATATTCTGCTGCATTTAACACAAATGTAACATGCTATTAATGTTGTGTGTAAAGATTTAGTCTTCTTGAATACTTAACAGACATCATCTGCGCTGTTTTGTTCATTGTTGGTCTATCGACATACAAACGTCAGGCTTCAGACAGACATGTTTGCATTGCGGCTTAATGTCAGATAACAAATAGTTTCACTGTTTAAATTGCGTATTTTTCTGCTTTGGCTAAAGCTTATGTGGAACAATAGGTATTGTGAGAGGTATTTCTTTAATTTATCACATTGATGACTGACCGAACAGAGGTACTGCTGAAATTAAAGTGATTATCAAAATTATTACCTAAAATATTACCTTATTGCAAAATTATCTAAATTAATTATCAGAATTGTTTTGATTTGTGTGAAATGTTTTTTCATGATTAAATTTCATGAAATCTGTCACCTCCAATTACTCAAACATGCCTGTCCCGAACGATGGTAGTAAACACCACAAGAAATAGTTCAGAGGTGTTGCCTTGACTGACTCCATTGTTTATATGTTCTACCTTCAGAGAGGGGAGATACTGAGCGGCCTGGAGTCAACGCCCTTCCGCATTGTGAAGCCCCCTCCTCCGGTCTCGTTTTCATCGGCAGTGCGACCTCAGCCCTCTCTGGCCCCTACGGGCCCCGTCGTCTCACCGTCTCAGGAAACGCTCGGCGCTCAAGGCCCCGCCAACCTCTCCGGCGCACCCAGAGCGGATCTGCTGCACATGGACACCATCGAGGAGGACCCCAGCGGAGACTCCTCTCACCTGGACGAGGTGCCGGAGGAAAGCTTTCCTCTAAGCTCCACAGCTGCCAGGTCCTTCGAGGACCTCACCGCACAGGGAACGCCAACCAGCGGGGACAAGAGACGGCTGGCGAGGCAGGCGCGCATTGACAATAAGGAGACCGAGTGTTGAGGATTGCATGTGAGTGTACACATGCACCCTAGATCAAAAGGTCAATTTGGTATATTAAATGCACTTCAATGAGCCTTAATGTAGTTGGGGTGTAATCAGGTCTAATTTGTAGATGCACTTGTGATTTAAAATGTATGTAAAACGTAGACTGCTGACACATTTTGGTTGGTTCTTATGTATAGTAGCGTAACTTTATTACAAAGTTGTAGGTGTTGCAATTATAGGGTCATTTAAAGGCATGGGAATGCCGGATACTGCCAAGATGAACTACTGACATATGGTGAAACGTAAGAATTAAATACAACATCTAGGGATAGCATCTGTGGCATGCTGTTGACCATAAACTCTTACCGTTTACAAACTGAGGTACGAGTCAAAACGATTATTTGTGGTAATTACCAGCCTGCCACAAATGCTGTGTTCCTGGAGTGGTAACTTGTGTTGAACCTGGAATATTTCTTCAATACAGTATGTGCCTTGTATGTTTTAAAAGTGTATTGTAGCTGCCAATGTTTAAAAACACGATAATCTCAGTTATTAGACACATCTCGTTAATTTATACCTCATTAAAAATGTAAGCACCAGGACGTCACATAACGTTACACTATTCTACTGTATAAGAAAATTAAAGCTATGCTGATCCTATGCATTTTATATTAAACTTTATGCATACATACTGTATGGGAATGACTGGAGGAGATCCTGAGTTTTCTTTGACACTTAAGTCTTTATGATTTTGCAGTTGCACATTATGGCTAAAATATTTTGATACATTTTGCATTGTATAATTTGGTCAATATAATTTGCCCCCTATTGCGGCAAAAAATGTTTCATACTCTTATGTTCTTCCTGCCACTACAGCCGTTGTTATACTAGATGTGACCAAAGTCATTTAATATTTTTAGGACTAGTATAACCCCCACTGTGAAATGTGTTAAATTGAGTTGTTGAGGTTTGTATAACTGTAAAGCCTTGTGAGGTATCTTTTAAAAGCAGTAACAATCACAGAGAAACATGAATTTTCATGTGCCATATATCAATGGATTAAATATATTTTTAAATGTTTATTATATTCCTGTACATTCAATCAGAAGTAATGATTAAAACACCTCACTTGAATGCCGAAAGCTGTATATGATGTCAACTTGTATCATTCAGTGTGTGTACTGTAATGTTACTTTGAATAAACTCTCCACACTAAAACATTCATAATTTATTTTATGGATTTACACTGACAAAACATTTTCTATAGCAAGAAAATGAAAAATAATTACAAATGTATGTAATTAACTCAAAACTTAATTGAATATTTTAGAAACCTAAATCCACAATAAATTTGAAAAAAGTGTCTACAGTGTTAGCCAAGGTTTTGACCCAGAGGCTAATCTGAGATGCTTGGTGTACCCTACACCCCCTCCCTAATACAGGTTTGGTTCTGGTTCAAGTAACAACAAAATAACCATATGGGGTCTGTACAAACCTGATCAGTATCATTAGTAGTTCAAAAAGACCCAAGTTTAAACTACAAGAAGCAAACTGCATTCTTATGTACTGTGCTACAATATTTTAATCACACAGTAAACTGTTCTCAGGGCTTTTGGGGTCTACATCCCCCCAGTAGGGCAGAATAAAGGGCAACGTCGCCACTCGACTCTCAAGAAGTGTCCATAAATGCCTTGCCACAAACTGGTTGCCTTTCTCTGAGAGATGCAATCCATCCGAAAGATACACCGAAAAGTCCTGACAAAAAATGCATTTGTTTACATTATAATACTGTTATTTACTGTTTTCGTGGGTGACCTTCATGTTTGCTGAGCGACTGTACCTGTCCGTCTTTTTGCATCAGTGTCCAGAGATCCAGAACATCTACACCACACTGTCCTGCAGCCCGAACACAGGCCTGTGCATACTGACCAACCACTGAGTTCAGCCGATTCAGAGCTGAACCTAATGGAAGGAATTATAACATTGAAAATCATGTGAAGAGTTTGTGGTCAGGTTTACATCAGGTTCATTCAAGTCAGTTTGGTCAGAGCAAGATGGCTACATACCTTCTTTTAATAAAAGTATAAATGGTGCCAGTGAAGTATGAAATTAAACCATTTCTTTTATATAGACGTTTAAATGTCTACCAGTTTTTCTTCTTTTTTATACAAAACAATACACATGTTAGATTTATTGCTTCCTCACTGACACAACTCGTAAAGGGGCTTAAGGAAAGTTTCCCACTCTGACAATGGTATGCCTATTTGAATACTGTGCTTTGCAGGCTATATACTGTAGAAATAGCAGAATTCTACCACTAGCTTAATTAAACATGCAAAAAGGTAACAACAATATGGCATAAGGTTGACTTAGTAACCATTACATGATAACTGAAGCAATATTCCAGTCAAAAACTATCCTAACTAAAACCCTACCTCACTCTCTAATGTACCCCCTAAAATCAAAGGGAAGTAACGTTGATGGTATACACGCCCCTAACCCAGTGCTTATCCTAACGCTTACCCTAAACCAAAGCTGATTGGTTAACAGAAATGGTCCAGAAACGTCACACCTGGTGAAATCACATTGCACGTGTGGATGCTGATGTACGTATGTTTACCTTTGAGCAAGCATTCTTTCTCCCAGGCATCTTCTTGAAGTGGCGGTGGTGTGATGAAGATGATTTTATCGTTGGATACTCCTACAGACTGCAGGTGCCTGACAATGTCTTTCATATTTTCGGAGTACTCTTGGCAAGGCACGTGTTGTTGGGGGTTCTTGTCTGTAAACAATACACAAGCATGTTATTTCGCTTCATCTGCTGTTTAGACACGATGCACGACACGCACTTACCTTCTAATGCACAATCGTTGGCGCCGAAAAAGACGGTCACAGCCGCGATAGGAGCGTCAGAGGGGGGCACGATGCGAGGAAGCACTATTTTAGCCCATCTTGTGTTGTAACCCGACAAGCCCCTGTTTACCACGTCGCATTTTCTGAAAGATAAATGCAAGCACAAAATCAACAGCTGCAGCGATATGCATGCAGCAGCACACGCGTGCTTTAATACACATTAAAATTGTATCGCACACCTTGCGAGTTTATCTGCGATTTCAGATCCCCATCCATTCGCTTGAAACGAAAACTGAAACAAATAGTGCGTGTTAGTGCAAGGCGCAAAATACAAACTTCACAGTGTCCTAATATCTTGCATCTTACCTGTGTTATTGAGTCACCAAAGAGAATGATTTGGGGCCATATAACTTTTTTTAGTTTAGACATATCAACAACAACACAGCAGACGATTTTTAACTGCACGCAAGTCTAAAAGGAAGTCGCAAATTTACTTCCCCTTTTTCTTGACTTATAGTGGGTTGGCATGTTCTTAGAGCAAGGATCCAACTAATAAAACAAAATGAAGGGGGAAACAAAATGGAGACTATTGTGTTATAATTTTAATATATCAAATGCCCTTTATATATAGGCTGAAATTTATGTGACTCGATTATGATTAATGAACTACAACTCCCAGAATTCTCACTGCACACTGTCAATCTCCCGCCCATATTCAGTTGTAGTCCAAAAGATACTTAGCAAAGTTGAGCCGCAAAATGTACACAATTTACACAACATACAGAAGAGAAGATAATAATCATATCAACACAAATAATATCATAGTAAATATGTGATAAATATTTAAATAAACACACTAACAGATTAGCGTTTAAATTGTTTTTTTTTTCTGTATTATTTATACATTGCATTATTTATGTATTATGTAATAGTTTGTTTTATCCAAAGACATGCAGTGATTTTAGGAAATACAAGCTGGTACAGTTTTCTGCCGCATAACCTTCTATGGTGCATTTTATAACTCATTCTTACTAAAGATTGCCATTCAGCCTTCCACAGGTCAATGTGTCTTGTAAAACAAATGTGAAAATGTTTTAATGATGTACTCTTAATTTTGATCGCTCAAAATAAAACCGAAAGTTTTTGCCGCATCGTCCCCTTTAAGAGGCGCTGGGTGGAGCTGTACAGGAAGTGAAGTGTCAACGCAAGTCTGGCCAAAACAGAGAGAACCGGAGAGCGCCGCATTAATGAAACGATCTTATAATTAATACGACGCTACTCCACTGCATATATTGGTTTCAAAATACAGGTATGCAAACTGTGTCTGGTTAGCAGGATAACCTTTTCCATACACATGAAAATAAGCGACCGAATGACAGACTTTTGAGCTTGAATTACTCAAGTTAGGCGTGGGGGCTGCCGTGGGTGGGGGCGAGTGTTTATCCTAGCAACGGCTTTCCGTTACCTTCCGCGGGATTTTATTAACAATGGGCTCGTGGTGAACTTGTGCACTAGAAGTAGTAGTGATCACACAGACTGTATTTGTGTCCATTTCTAGAAAGTTGCTGAAAACTTTCACTATTGTTTTATGGGGCGTGGGCTCGTAGAGAACCCTGAACCCCTTTCTGACCCACGCAAGGCCAATATTTATATGTAACTTTTAGCTGGTTGCGCCATAGATGTTCAGAGATATATTAAAATTGTGTATTGATGTTGATTGTGGCAACACTTAAAGACGTTGCTCAGTGATGGTGGATTAGCACCAACTGTTTTAATGAAATTACATACATTACTTCGAGTTATGTTAGTGTAGTTATATAATATGTGCATTTAGCTTTTATCCAAAGCGACTTTAAAAAGTGAGGAAAACATAGCTGCTCATTTTAGGGAGGCAATAACACGAGAAGCTATACAAAGATACAAAATAATTGTTACCTGTTGGAAGAGGGTTGTTTTTATTTATTTTCGATAAGTAATTTTTTTTAGAGTAATAATTTTTAATTGTAATTTTTTATTATATAATAGACTAATATGCACACTGAGAATGAATGTTTTTTAATACTTTATTTTAAGTTATGTAAATCAATACAGGTAAAACAAGTTTCAATCTTTATATAGCTCACCAAAACACGTTTTGTTTGCTATTTTTACTTACACGACCTTTAATATCATTAAACTACTGAATGGTCTCACTGTAAAATGGAGGCGATACAGTTGGCTTTTCTGCTCTTAACAGCGCTGATGATAAAGTCCTCAGACTCTGCTGCCGTTTACTGGTAAGCTGGAGAACTGCAGCGCTGGCGTCATGGTGAAGGATGTTTCGAAAGGTCAAGAAGCGGCACAGCAGCAGCAGCTCCCAGAGCAGCGAGATCAGCACTAAAAGCAAGGTGATCTTAAACATCGTGTACATACTTTGTTGTCTGAGTCCCAGTTTGCACTTTTCTTATAAGCCTGTCTTGCATTGCTAATGGTAAAGAAAGCTGTGGCACTAATTTAAGACAGTAATACAACAATGTAAATCCACGAGTTGTGTGTTTAGTACAAGCCTAGAAGGTATGGACAGAAAAATCCACTGAAAACTAGATACTAACAATTTAATTTGGTACACACTCAAATTTTAGGGAGTGAGCATTGAGCTAATGCCAAAGGTTGTTAAACTCTCATCTTCCCTTATCCAGTCAGTAGACTCCAGTTTGGGAGGCTTGTCTAGGTCCAGCACAGTCGCAAGCCTTGACACAGACTCCACCAAAAGTTCAGGTTGGTATTAACTGATAACGTTAGAGGAAACATTCAGTTACGTTTACCCCATTAAGTGTTTCTCACCTTGTTAAACCTGCAGGTAACGCTGTGTCTGACACCAGTGCTGAGTTCAGGGTGAAGTATGTGGGAGCCATTGAGAGTCTGCAGTTTGAGATGAGCAAAACCCTCCAGGAACCTCTAGACCTCATCAACTACATCGATTCAGCTCAGGTATAAATCTCAACAGCTTCAGCTGATATCCACTTTAATATCAGATTAATTAAGCGAAAAGTTCACCCAAAAATGAAAAAAACTTTATTTTTTGTTCCAAACGTTCGTTTTTATTTCATGAAACATTTCTAGGAAAAAACAACTTTGTTGTGGATGGAGCTTTTGAACCCTATAAAGCAAAAGCACAGATATACTATATACTAAGCCATAAACTGGCTTTGGCCATATTTGTTCCATACGCTAGGAACTGTATTTACTCTGGTGTTCATTTTTGTATCCACTTAAAAGCAAGATGGAAAACTGCCGTTTGTGCCTGGAGATGAGGAGATGATCCTGGGAGTGTCCAAATATGGAGTTAAAGTGGCCTCATTGGATCAATGTGTAAGTTCTGTGGTTTCTTATTGTCAGCTTACTGTATGTTTAATTGGAAGTCTAGATTTGGCCTTGATTTAACAATAAATGTATAAGCTTATGATGTATGTACATTCATGACCGTAGGTCAATGGTGACATGATGACAGCATCATTTGTGAAACATTTATTTGAATGACGTGGTTTTTCTCTGTTTCAGGATGTACTTCACCGTCATCCGCTCTATCTAATAGTTCGCATGCTTTGTTATGATGACGGTCTGGGTGCAGGAAAAAACCTGCTAGCACTGAAAACAACAGATGTCAAACAGCAGCAGTGCAGCATCTGGGTTTATCAGTGCAGTAGTGCGGTAAGACCTTCACACTTCAAAGAAAGAAATGATGCACTTTTAAGTGCATGTATTAGTTCTTAGACTGGGTGATGCAGTTTTACTCTGATGAACAGATATCAGTATTCAAACATCTGTTGCAAGATTTTTATATTCCTTCACGAGAGAAAAAAAAGAATGTTAAAGTAGTTTAATGACGTGATTAGGAAACCTAATGACTTAATGTTGTTCTAATTGTATATCACCAGCAAACTCTGCATATGTTCAATATATTGACCTGCTTTAATTTGCACTAGCTCACAGTATAATCAGAACACTCGATTCTTGTTGGATAAACATTGAGTCATTTACTCTTTATTATCCTTTTATCTGTAGTTTGAACACATCATTTGTTATCTGCAGGAACAAGCCCAGGCCATTTGTAAAGTGCTGTCTGCCTCCTTCGACTGCGCTCTGGCCTCAGAGAAGTCCTGAGGTCTCTTTCGAAAACACCACCTGGAAGTCGCCCTGTTTTAAACTGATCTGGAGAAAATGTTGCAGCTTCTCTTATTTTGATTGTTAGTGCTGGTTATTGGTACTTGTTTGGCGTGAAAAGTCAACATTTTCCGTCACGTTTACATCACAGTGAATAGTTTTACCCAGCATCCTCCGCTCCCAACACCCCTGACATCCAAAAGTCCAGCTAGCAAGTTTGGGCTAGTCTATTTTTGTAACCTAATTTAATCTTATTTAATGTACAGTAACCTCAGAGTACAATTCCCACCATGGGCCAGGAAATCTGGGACTTCTTAGGCCCTGGCGGGATTTGTGCAAAGCATGGTACAGTAATGTTAGTGTGTAGCGCAGGTACTTTCCATCAAAGATGCTGTAAACCACAAACCCTTCTGCACATAGTGTGTGTGTACGATGGGTAATGACAATCAGAGCTGTCTGTCCAATGTGCCCCCGTAATCCTCCAGTGTCCTGGTACAGCTGGGATCGGATCAGTTAATACGGTACAATAAAGCAAGTGTAACTAAAAATATTGGAGCGTTCTCATTTAAAAATATTTTGTGTTTAAAAATTAAACAAACACAAAAGCTTTCATAATCGAGTGCCTTGTATCAATAGCCTAATTTGAATATAGTTGCATGCAGACTTAACATTTAAAGTCAACATCCAACTATGATAACAAAATGTCTGACTCTGCAGTAATGTATACCTATGAATCACAAGGGAAAATGTGTTGAAATGGTCAAATAAATACATGCGAGTTTCACCCAGTAGATGGCAGTGGTCTTCCACCTATTGGACCACAATTACTGTGACAATGTTTAACAAACATCCCACAAACCAGAGCAATTGAGAAACGAAACATGAATGGTTGCATTTCGTGGTTTGACACATTCACCTGAAAACGCATTTAAATTCATTGACAGATCTTGTTTAATTCCAGTTGTCCCATTTATTTGTACATCTATGTATATATTTATATATTAGCATCAAGTTAACAGTAAACGGGGGTGATTAGTTGTTTTTGACAGTTAACGTGTACTGTAACAGTTTACCCTAACAGTACATCGAAACAGGTTATTATCATAAGCTCTTTGTTTACAATTAAATATGCACAAAGCAAAGTCTACATTAATTTACACTTGCAGAAGGCCAGTAGCCATTTATATACAGTCAGCCGAACAATGGAGGATAATTACATCCCTCCACTGCCCCAGTTACAGGTCACTCTGAGCTTAATCGAGACTAACAGTATTTTAATTAAACGTTACATAACTCTCTATTAAGTTGCTCTGCAACCACATCAAACACTCAGCACATAAAATGCTCGGCTATGTTACTTCTGTACAGAATATCTGCTGGAATAACTGACTGATTAAACATTTCAGTGCTTCCAAAAGGATTAATGAATGCTGTTAGGGAACATGACTGGCAATGATTTTAATTTTCCCCGGAACACAATTAGAGCATTTAACAGAGAGAGAATTATTACTGTATGTATGAAGATTTATCTGGCCAAAAGCAGGGAGACCCCTAGAAATATTGGGATAGGTGAAACATTACTCCTGTGGGTTGCTGAGACCCAATCAGTCTGACATCACACAAATTTGGAGCATGACAGGAGGCCAACATGATGCACAGAATTCTTGGTTATTAAATAAAACTGACTAGCTTTAGAAACGTCACACACCTCTAAAGCTAACAACACCATTCCAGACCTGCATTCTAAAGGTATGAAGATAGAAACTGATTAAAATCAATGAGCATCCAAATTCAGAACACAGAAGGACAGCTCAGCATTATAAATATATCTATACAGAAATAAAAACCTTCTTGTGGCTCCTAAGTAGTTCCTTAAATTTCCCCACAGGCCATCAAATGTTCACCAGACTGTCATGGTGCTTTTTCCTCAAACACAAATACAGTCTTCAAGCTGCCCTGTCCTTTATCCAACACAGCAGTATCCTCATTTCTGTCCATTTCTCATTCACACGGTGCACTTCTGACATTTCCCAGTTGTGAACAATAGAAGGCCTATTTATATGCGCAGCACTGGGGCAGGTAGTGTGAAAACGAGGGCATCGGAGCACCACCCAAAGGAGAGACGACGCTAGTAGCAAACTCCTGGTTTAGCACCATCACAAAGCCGTCTGTTCCAAACGAGTCCTTAGAGGTCAAGATATTCCCCATATATCCTTCAGCCTTTCCATGCCAGACATGGAATGTGGCCACACAAGACTGCAATCACAGATACGTGTACTTCAAAAACAAACCCCTTATATTGCGCTGAATGGCAACCTATGGGATCATATTTGGTCCACAAACTGAAAATGAAGCGTGAATTTAAAACCCGAACGATCTTCAAACTTGTATGATGTAATTAGAGACTGCACTGCCTTTAAGCCAGACCATCTTTAAGCAGTGAGGGCCAGGGATCCACAATAACTAAGCCACAAGGGAAACATGGATGATGATAATGGTGGTTAGTGATGAAGCAAAGACGTGACAGCATCCGTCCAGTTCAGATGCCCGACCCTCAGTCCATGATGAACTGTACAAACGTGACTGGAAATGCTCCTCTTCTCATAGGTTCTCCTTCAATGTGGCCCAGCTACAAAGAAATACAATAAATATTGTTTAATATTGCCATAATGTACATACAGTGGTGTGAAAAACAGTGCAGCCCATGAAAATGTTTAAAAAGATTTTGGTAATCTTGTAATCTTACTAAAAATACATTTCAAAACAGGTAGAGGAGTTTAAAACATCGTTTTAGAATAATTTATGATTAGAACATTTTTTTCTAATAATTAGAGTAATTTCAAGGACACATCAGAAACCTGATGGTCTGTTCTTAGTAATTAAGATGTATGGTTACTTCTACATACTGAGAGCATGGAGCTCTTATAATGTCAGCATGAAGTTAAAGTTCAAGCCCATCAATTTGGATGCCTGTCTGTGAGATTTAAAACAAACCACTTGCAATCCATTTTAGGAAAGTTCGCCAATTTTAGTCCAACACCAAAAGAACCTGCGGTAAAATCTCAGAATAGCATCAGGTATTGCATCGGTCAGTCCAACAGAACCTGCAGAACTGCCTTTCAAGAATCTGAGAACTTCAAATACTATAACAGAACTTGGAAAAAAATCTCTCACATTTCATGTCTTTGTATGGATCTAGTGGAAGCTGGAGATTGTACTTATGGTCCCACCTTACAGTTCTACATTTCTCTGCATTTATTCAACAATTATAATTGGTTAAATTAAATATTAAAACATTCTTTTAAAATACAAAGTTCAATAGTGCTCTAAGTGACACAAGACTGGACAACTAGTTTTTCTCAAGCTATTGTCAATTAAGGAAACAACAAAAGAGTAAGTGAGCTGGAAATTCATGCACCCAGTGAAGCGCATCCATATGTAAATACCACAGCAGTCGTGCAGGCGGAAGACTGAGATTTGGGGATTTGGCTGTGCTGCTTAAAAACCTTTGAGAGACAATGACTAAATATGGCCAGTGGAAATAAAGGCGATTTGGTGGAAAACAAGATGCAGCTGGTCTGTATTTAGCTAAAGAGACAACAGTCTGTCAGTATAAGACAAATATTACCATTTATGTTTGAAGGTCAATTGCGATTTTCTTGTGACTATATTGAATTTAGGTGAATATGGAAGTTCGGCTAAATTAATTTTGGATAATTTGATTTGCCTCATCTTGAGATGCATGCTAGTGCAAGTCTGGTCTAGAAGCACAGAAGATACTCACCCACCACTCCTGGTCCTCCTCACCATCCACCACAATGATTTCTCCCTCAGAGAAGGTCAGCTCGTCTGGATTATCAGCTATACAG
>JAZGTK010014958.1:0-13466 GCA_036877625.1 Ambastaia sidthimunki
ACAGAGAATCAGCCTCCACGGGTGAGTAACTAAACACACACACACACACACACACACACACACACACACACACACACACACACACACACACAGTGTTTTTACTGGCACTGAGTTGACCTGCTTTACAAAACAAAAGATGTCATAAAACAACCTGTTTTAACAAGTTTTTAATATTGAATTTATTATTAAACTAAATTACATAATAGACAGACATTAGAAAGTGTTACTCATATTGCTCATAATAAAATGATCATTTTTTTATAATTTTTTCATCATTCATTCATAACATCATGAACATATAATGTGTTTTATTCTGTTTAGCAGTTGTTTTAATTAGTGTTTTTCAACTAGGAAACGAAAGTGAAATTATGTGATAAATGAACTTCATTAGAAGGCCAGCGTCTGAGAAAAAGGTAGAATTAATTACATTTGATGTAACTGCAGAACAAATGTGACCTGTGCTGGTAAATGAGTGAGAATAAGAACAGACTAATTATGAGCTACAGGCAAAACAAGTGAACAATGTCAGTTTTGGTCTAATTTGAGGTTTCCACTAAAATGAGTTCATTAATCCCTTGTCTAGTGATTTCAATGCTCAGATAGCAGTTAAACATCTTAAACTATCTTTATTTGTACGTTTTCTGAGAGGTAAACTTTCCTTTGCTTAAATAATCCATTAAAAATGGCATTTTTTGTGTTCTCTTCTTGATGACTGGAGCTTCAGACAGATCTGTAGCTCTTTTATTTTTTTGTCCAATTCCAACAAATCATACATCATTTAGACATTTTTAACAGAGAACGTAAAACTAACTAGAGCTCATTTTTACAAAAATGCTCATTGTGACTTATTTTGCCAGCGGAGGTCACGAATCATTTAACCTGCTCCTCTGTGAAGACCATCACCTGCTGTCTTCATGTTTCACAGTAACCAAAAAACGTCTAAACTCACCAAATGACCAACTGCTCAGCACTGTGTGAGTTTAGAAGCGTTCACCCCCGTAGTTTAAAAAAAATCACAGTCTATGTTTTGATGCCAGCTCTCCCACATGCCTCTGCCAGCCTCGATTTAACACTGTTACTCATTTTGAGGTGGGCATACACACAATCCCCAGAGAAACAGGTGGGAGTTACAACATATGCTTTGTGTGGGACTGCACGACTGCACACGTACAAGCATTCGCTCCAGCAGGACTTTATTCAGCATCACACACATATTTTAGGTTGCAGGGAAATACCTGTGCTAGTATTCTTTTATAGTATTATGTTGTCAGAGTGTTCTTACCTCATAACACCAATAAAAGACAAAGAAGCACCACAATGTCCTCAGTGCAAAGATTTTACCATCACACCAGTTACAAAGAAGAAGCAAATGTCATTTTTAACCTCTTACCGTTAATCTGAGTCTGTATTACGCTGGATATTCAGAACAAATCAGAATTATAAGTAGAAAAATGATTGAAAAATGATGCATCTTCTGACACACTTTTATCTGCCATATTTTTACAACAACACAGTAAAAGAAGCAAACTGCAGCTACAGAAACATCTCATGTGGACCAAATTTAATATCAAACATCAGGACAAGAAACAGACCTGCTGGGAACAAACAATCCTGTTCGTTTGCTTTGAATCTCTCATTCCACTGAAGAAACACAGACCCAGCTGAACTAAAACAATCAAATCATGTATTATTATTTCTGAAAGGCCTGACATTTGACTAAAAGTCAGTCATACAAATAAACTGATGCAGTTTTTCTGTGTGGAGAGTTATGTATCTTTCATAAAGAGAGAACTCTCTCTGTACTGATTAAACTGTGCAGCCAAAAGTCAATAATGTTTTCTTTTCTATAAGCAGAACTATTTACTTCTTACTTGAATGGTTATGTTAGCAGCCATTCTATAAAGCAATTATTAGCAGCTCCCCGCAGGTCCAGTTTAATTTCCATCGGTCATAGTTTCAAAAATGAATTTTAACACTCTGCAACTCACATATAACAAGGATCTGAGCAGCTGTGACGTTTATTAAAGAAAACCATTTGTGTGTGAAAGTGCTCAGATGATGGCTGGAGTTCATTCAGTGCATTTACCTGTTGGTCCAAGAGCACATTGTTTTCAAACCCTCACAGTCTATTAGCAAAGCTTAATCACCTGTTTATCTACAACAAATATTATTCATGTCAATAAATGGCCATTATTGAAATAATCACTTTTAAACTACAATCTGTAATGTGGGTGGAAAAACTCACCGAATGGATTCCACTTCATTTTGAACAACAAAAGTCTTTTGGGTATGTTTGGTATTCTCCACCCATCACATATTTAAATACTTCTCTAAAACTCCACCCACAGCATTACGATGTTTGCAAACTTTTCTCAACTTCTGAATAAAGAATGAAGAAGAATTTCAGTGTGGGCCTTTAAACTGAAGCAGTCTGAGAAATGTACAACTGTATTTAGAGCGATATTGCTTTAAGAAAGCCCAAAAAATGAAACCTGCTTAACGCCCCCCCTGCGGTACTGCCATCAGTTATCGCTGCATGATCTGACCAATCAGACGTCTTGGGTATGACATCATAAGCTGAGCTCCATTAATATGACATCTGTGCTGCTGGTATTATTGGCACCGTTATAGGTGTATAATCATCTTTAAATGAGCGAGCAGTGAGGGAATGAAGCTGGCACAAGAAAACTGGCACCACTGAGACTCACTGTGATGCCACTCGCTTTAAATGCAAGTCAGGGGGTAGAGCATCATTCTCATAAACACAGCTCTGTTTGTTTCACTCCCGCCTGACCTTTGGAAGAAGCATTTCCGAGAGCTAACTGAATCAAGCCTGTATACTTTGCATTGCCAAAGCTGAAACTCCCTATAGACAGTCCAGCACTCTCCCCCTAAATTATATGAACCTTTCTTTAATTGAATTTCTGCAGGGGCTTTAGTTCACATCCATAGTTTTATTAAGAGAAACTTGCTTATTTCAGCTCTTTTATCATTCATGTTGTACAACCAAGAAGCAGCAAACACTTCATGAATGGCCATAATTTGCCATAAGAAACCGTCTTTGTTGCCATGGTGTTCAAAGGAACTGCGGTAGAGAGAGGTTAAACACAAGATCACAAACAGAACCTTCTACGACAGTCACGGAGGCGTCCTGCATTGACTTCTATTAAACACATCCGCAGTTTTTGCTCAATTCAGAGCTGGGAGGCTTGAAGACATCAAAAGGGAAAGCTGTCATGCTCACTCATGATTTATGGGACCCTTAAGGTCTTTATGTCACAACTGGAGTTTAGTAAATGTAGGCCAATGTCTCAGGCTTCACAGAAGACATATTCCCAAGGTCACAGTGCAGTTCTTCAACAAATAACCAACAAGTCTTTGAAATTTTATTGCATATTCTGAGAAGAGTGTTTGAATAATGAGCCAAAACTGTGCGGACCGCCTGCTTGCATGGCAAAACGTCTTTTCGGTGTAAGGGGCTCAGTGACAGCTGTGTGCTATAAATGATGACCCAGCCTCAATCCTGGAAACGTGTTTCTGCATTCCCTGAGTAGGTTATGAGTTTCTCCACTTTAGGACTGTGTGCACATGTCTTTCTGATTTTACAAACATTGTTTGGTTCTGCTCAAAATGATTAGCATGAAGGCTAAAGCTTACAGCCTCCTGAATGAGTAACAAGACGCTTTTGTTCTGAGGCATCATTACTCAGATGTTTGGCTCAGTCTTCGGCCCACAGCACATGGATCATAGCCACTGTATGTCTCCTGGAGCAACAGATTTGTAGACTCCCATGATTCATTGTGACAGTGGAGGGGAGTAAAGAAATTAATGTCTGCTGTGTTTTCCAGCTCTCTGCATGGCACCTGATTTGAGATCTGCTGTCTTCGCTCATGGGAACAGAACAGACTGCAGATGTTTTTGAGGCAGTCACCTGTGCAGTAAATGTCACACATCTAATCACTCTACAGTCACCGAAAAATGATGCGGCTGACGCCACCACAAAAAACAAGAAATCCCAGGCGCTTTTCTGATGACATCATAAGCAGCAGGCATTATATATAAACAAAATACATATAAATGTATAAACTCCCACGCGTTTACAATCTCTTTAAAAACAAACAGCCCTTAACTAATTTAACTATAATGTTGCCTGCAGAAACATTTAGTCTAGTTGAATTAAGTTAACTTTTTTTATTCAGGTCACCAGATTTCTAAAAAGAAAATCACATTCACACCAGCCGACACTGAAAAACTGATTTCAGAACCTAACTTCATTTTCTCAGTTTTCATAGCAGTCTGCGTTTTCAATACACTGTACTGAGAACATAAAGCTACCTCACATTTACAAAAGAATTCATCCTATATGCTGTAATGTATACATTCAAATGTGCTCATGTTGTGTGACAGAAGGCCTAAATTATTGTCTGCAGGAAATATGCTGCTAATCAGCAGGTTAAAACTTAAATCTGTCTATTATAAGAGCTCTTAGCAAAATGTGTTGATCATTAAGTTACTTTGCAAAAGAATACCAAACCACGTTTGCATGCATAAACTGATATTCAAAACACTGCTTACACAGACAACCAAAAACCTGTCAATGTTATTTGGGTCCAGATGGTGTAGTTACAGCATCTACCAGCAGGGGGCTAACAGAGCCGTATTAACCAGCCAAAGCACAAACTCTCAGCTGCAGCCTTTTAAGAGCCTCTGACACACGGCAGCTCTGCCATGTCCACAAGCTGCCCTGCAGAGGAAGAGGTGCATGATGGATCTAGCTGGGAGATGCATGATGCTCCGCTGCATCAGTGAGAGATCGGCTCTGTGCTTGTGTGAGTGTCAGTAACTCTGTGCTGTCTCTCTGACAGACGCTTGAAACAGTGTCTAGCTGTTAACAAATTTCCAGCAGGGTTTCAGACCGCCATGTTTTATTATGCACATAGCTTAGGCATCATGCCCGGGTGATCTAATCAGGTGGAAAGTGCTAAATACAGGTGCAAAACATTCAGTGATCTGAAAGCACATTGCATTTGTAGTGTAAACTGTCCTGATACATCTCAAGCACTTTACTTGTTTATCAGTCAATCATAAACCAAAACAAGGGCTTTAAACTGGCATGTTTTGCATGAATTAAAAAGGAAAATTACACTTCAGTTGAAACCGTTGGGAAAGCACATACATATAATTCACTTTGAATAAGCGAATCTGCCACGTAAACAAATGTAAATGCATAAATGTAGATTATATGAATTACAAACATCTGCAGATCATTCAGTGCAGCTACTCGACCAGAATAACTAGAAACATTCTGAGAGCAAGATGCTGCCGCTCTGAGTTCTTTACAAACATGTTTGTTCTCTTGCAACATGAAGTCTGCATGCAGTCATGAAATCAAACCTTCCCTTTGACAAATGCGATTATGAGATGCATTTGAAATGCATGTTAATATCAGGTATAAACAGTGTAGAAAATGAGTCTTGATGCACAGAAAGAAACACTAGTGACTTTTGAAATCTACCTCCAAAATGTTACTGTTTGCTGTTATTTTTAAATCTGGGTTTTAATGAGCTTTCATTACACATCCGTTCTATTCTTCTGTTTAAGCAGCACTTCCTGTCTGGCAGCACAGCTGTTAACTAAATATTTTCATTCAGACATCACAGTTGTAGTGCTGAGCTCCATCCGCAGAGGAGCTTAAATAAAACAAACCCAGTCTTGTCTTGTTATTCTCCACAGATGCTCAAACTGAGAAGACACCAGCAGCAGATCTTAATTGGGCGATTTGAACAGCTTTCTTTGAAAAGGAAGTCCACACATGTGCAGGTATGATTCATTTTTCAAAATGATTCCTAACACAAATCGATATCAGCCTGATTAGATTGTGAGATCCATCTGGTTTTGCTCCACTGTGGCCTTCACATTTTGTCTTGAGACGCAAGAATGTTTACAAAGTTATAAAAAATTCAGGGAGTGTCAAAAGTTTGCATGATTAGTGCAACTTAGTGAAGGCAAAATGAAAGATTTATTTCTGAAGGCAGGGTGTGTATACACACACACACACACACACACATATATATGCTGTATATATATATATATGTGTGTGTGTGTGTGTGTGTTGTTAATTAGTTTATTTCTTTCCAGTGCTGGGAAAACAAGTGTAAAGAATAGCAGGGAAGTAATTAAGTTCTCATGGTTAAGCTTTTAACACATCAGTGCTAAACTGTGTGAAGATCTGATAAGTGTTTGTCTGCAGATCTGCTGGGACTGTGATTTCATGTTCATGAGAAATGTCAGATGAACACGTTCTGCTGCAGATCTGCAGTGTGACAGATTTCTCATCTTTAAAACATCGTTTAATTACAGTAACTGTTCTGTACGTTTATTGCAACTTTCAATGTTACTTATGTTCCACCCAGAAATGAATTAAGACATATTTAAACTCAAGAACATGATACATTTATTTGCATCTATAGATTACATTTAAAAAAGATTGACGGACAGATAAACAGAGAGACAAATGATTTTGCTGAAGACAATCACAGCAAACACACCCTCAGTCTTACAGACACACAGTCTCTGATTCAAACACCTGACACCAAATGATGTCATTTCTGACTAGTGTTTATCTAATCTAGTGTATTATATCTCTCACAGTGATACTTTATATAATACTTAAATACTTTAATGCTTTGCGTTATATTTGGTGTTGCACTAATTTAATTGATGTGCACAAATAACTTTAGAGTTGTTTTAGTTTGATATTGAGTCCATTCTACCTAAACACAGTTCCACTAAGTGACTTGTAGTGGAGACAGTATTTACTAGGCCAATAAATGTGTTTTAATAATCAAATATATCTGACTGGCTTTTCACATTCCATTTACACTTTGCACTTTACTTGGTATTAAAAACTTTAAAATGTTGCTGTTCTGTCTTCAGTTGTGTGTCTGACAACTAAACACCAGCACTGACAATAGCCAATGAAACCAGAGGAGAAAAGAGAGAGAGCACAAAAAGCTAAACAACAATATATTTGCTCTCGTTTACCTTCTGCTGTAGCATTAATTTTTTAGCTGTTTTTGTTCCTGTGCAAATTAGTGCAAAAATGACTGTAACCACTTCCTCCATGTTGTTTGTTAACATCTTGTAAATTCATAGCTAGGCTTTTATTTCAGTTGCATAATTATAATGTTACTGGATTCAAACTCATTTTCACTTACGCTGGTCTCTCTGTTCATTGTGTTTTGTCTGCTGGCATTATGAATGCCGTTATTCCTACTGCTGTATTCCTACTGCTGTATTTTGTATCTTACACTTGACCATAATTACACAAGAATGACATTAAACATGATTCAGCCTGACTTTCAGAGTACAGCTCATCTGAATAAGGAAGTAACGTGTGTCTGTCCGCGTTCCTGCTTTCCAGCCAGCTGATGTAAACAGATTTACTCAGGACTGCAGCCATCTGATGTTATTTATGAATGTATTTCTTCTTCCCCACCCATAAACCTGTTAAGTCTTGGAATCCTCATACGATCCTTCTTATAAATTCAGCCCTTCATATCTACAGTATTAAATTAGTCAAATGGATGGTATATAAGTAAATGAGAAAGGGAGGCACGGCGCAGCCTGCGGGTGAAATCACAGACTCCCTCTGCTTTCCTGACAGCTTAAATTATCAATGTAACGTCTGCACGTTATGTAACTCCACAGACTTCAGCACCTAATCGCAAAATACACGTGCTAAAACACTCCCGACCGACTAAGCAGAAGTGTTTGATGATGCTTTGTAAGTGTAAAACCATGTTTTCACAGACACCCTATATAACAAGTCCCAAGAGTCTTTCCTCTTGTTTACGGTTGACTTTATTCATGGAAAACAATCTCAGAATAACTGGAAAAACAAGCGTATGATTGTCACAACACTCCAGCGATCTTCTGATGAGACCCAGCAAAATGCATTTCAAATGAGAGACATCAGTGACGCACACAGACATACACAAAACACACGGCATCACCATTAGATGCAGAGCAAATGATTAACACCAGTATCAGCAGTAATGAGCAGTAACTCTCCTTTACTGCATCAACAGTCAATAGGAGAGACTGAACCTGATTTCAGACGGATCACACATAAGAGAAGAGAAGTCTAATCTCCCCCAGCATAACTTTACATTTATACATTTAAAGCCGCCGCTATCATCCAAAGTGACTTACAGTGTATTCAAGCTTTACATTTTATCAGTACATGTGTTCCCTGAGACAGAACTCACAACCACTAATGCAACTGAGCTACAAGAACATCAAAATAACACATCACATAATTCTACATAAAATTACATAAATGATATTAAACAGAATCCCCAATGACGTATAAACGTCAAATGATAACATCCACAAATAGCCTTTAAACCCTGAACAGGTCGATCTTTATAATTGTGAGAACTGTCTGCCAATAACTAGTCCCCAAACACAACAACAGTAGATGTTACATTAAACAGAACTGTTTAAGCACACTAATTACAAACATGGTGCTGTACTTTTAATTGTTCATGTCTTCGTTAAGATCTTTAAACTCAGAACTCTGGAATTTTATGAAAGTTCAGACTTCACTTAATTGATGTTTAAAACAAACTGAAATGGTTAGTTAAGGTTAGTTACAGTAGATACAGCTACTGTACACACACATCTGTTTGCATCACTTCTTGTTATGAGTATAAAGAGATGAATTTATGAAGAGATGAATTAATGAAGTGATTAAGAATTTTGCTGTCATCAACAACAGTTGGATTTACATGATGTGTTTTGTGGCAGAAATGAATCATTTCACAGGATTTGCTCCAGGTAGAATCTCTTGTCATCTCATAATTACAGTAACTCCCACATGACCAGAATCCAGCATTAAACTCAAAAAGCAAGAAAACATATTTCAGATAAAATTACACGGATCATAAAACCATGACAAGCTGAATGTAAAACATTGTTTTATTCTGAGAGAATGTGACACCTTAGGCATCAGTGACTAATGTTGTCCTTCTTTTAAAGGAACAACCAAGTTTGGAGGAAGTTTTAATTTGTGAATTATGGTCACATTTGTAAAACTTTTCCAGAGTGCTGCTGTGCTAACAGTGACTGATGGCTCCGCCCGAGCACATGACCCACGTCCATCATTAATATGCATGAGCTCAGGACAGCCTCTGCCTCAGGAGTGAAGAGGTAGGAGGTGAGCGGCACAGGGAGGGAGTGATTGATGGCCGGGTTCTGAGACATAACGCTGGTTACGCTGCTGAGCCGGAACAGCCCCCCCTACTAAACTAAAGGTCATGATTTGAAGTGGGTGAGCCTGGGAAATCTAACACACTCCTCTGACTCAATAAAAGCTACTTTCTTCTCCCAGCCCCCTTGTGATTGTAGAAACTGTTCATTTGTGTTCAGAGTTGTGAAGAGAAGTTGTGGGCATTACTGCTGTATATTTAACAGAAATAGATATTGGAACGTTTTTGGAACAAGATTATCAAGTGCCGTTCGTTATTTGTACAGTATTATGTTTGTTTAAAAACAATCCAGAATGTTTTTCCTCAATTTATTTCAATCAATGAATATGTGCTGCCAAAAACCACTTGAATTTGATCTATCTGTCATTGTAACATTTATAGCCACAGTTAATCTGAAGCAGTAGAGATTCATAAATCTACAGAGCACTGCAGGTGATCCACTGCAGGAAAAATGATGAGTGTGTGTGTGGCCCAAATGTATTAAACTACATTTAAATACCAGCGTCGTCCCGTACGAGAGTCAGTGTGATGCCAATGTGATTTTTGCTTTAAATGAGGATGTACTCACACTAGGCACTTTGAACCGAGCACATTTGACCCCTAAAGCCTGGTTTGGTTAACCGGTGTGATCGCGTTGTGCCCAGACGTGGGTTAACCGTGCTCCGGTCTGCTTGAGGAGGTGGGTCAGATCATGGTTCAGTTGGGCTCATTCACGCTCAGTCATGGTTCAAGGTCATGCGAGTACACACCCTAAAATGCAGAAATGATCACAATCCAATTTACAAACAGACCAATCAGAATTCAGCAGGAACTGTTATAATCAAATATAACATTCTGAATGTTATATTTGTTATATACAATAGATGAATATCATTTTACAAAGCTCATCTGTCAGTTCCCTCTGATTTTAGCTGTAAGGCTATGATTATTTTACTAATTTTTATTTATAAGTATAAAGTACCTAGTTTACAACAAACTATAAATAAATTAAAAAAAAAATAACAAAAAATAAATAGCACAATTAATGTCAGGCTGCAATTATCTACAAAACAAAATTTGAACAATTTTAATAAACAGAAGTTTAATTTCTGGATTTAGCACAAACTTTAAAGGAACAGGTTAAAAGCTTCACTGCTCTGCTGTAAATGTCCTCTCAGAGAAACAGTTGGTGCAGCAGCTGAGAGAGAATCAGCAGGTGAATAATCAGCATTCTGTCCTCATGCACAGCAGTAATCTGTTTACATCTCAGCAACATCCTCAATATGAAACACATTAACATTCTTTATGCAGAGACATTCAGCTGAGCCTCGCCTAACATCAGATGCTCTAAATACTCTGACATCAAGATAAACACATTAGACACTGCTGGAGAAAGACATCCTCATTTCTTTTCTTTATATAGCACCAAAAACAGCACCTCATAACACTTGTGAGATTTGTTAAACTTTGACTGAGTAACTTCTTTAACTTTCTCAATGAGTGTAAATGCTTCAGTAAATCAAATCAACTTAACTAACCCATGCAAACAAACACTGCCAAACTGAATTTGTTATATTCTGTGTAATGATTTTTGACCTGGAGTGACTCAATGTAGAGAAGTGTTAGCTGAAATGACAGCATTCAAACCATGTCTTGACTTTCCCTCAGAATAACAGGTCCTGTTCTGTCTGTTTTGTAGACAGCACAACATTTCACACTAATGTCAAAAAGAGAAAACTTGACGTTTTTTCCACACAACCGAGACACACTTCTTGAAAACTATAAACCACAAACTCATTTGAGCAAAGCTCAAACTTTTAAGACAAAATCAGTCACTCTGTTCAGAACTGTGTGCAATATAATTCAAGCATCGCCTTCAGACCGCACACAAAAACCATCTCACACACAGACTGGAAACTCATTACACACTGAGACACAATAACCTCACACTGAAATGAATCTGGCTTTTCACAGTAAACTATTTGCATTTTGAACATTTCAATATAACACTACCGTAATCTACATAAATTACAGTGAAATCGCAAGAAAGAACGCATATTTCAAACATTTCCAAAATACGTTCTTTCTGAATGACTCTCTGCAGAATTCTGAATGAATTTCTCAAGAGGCGAATGCTCTGATGTTGAATTAGTGTTTGTTGAAGCCCCACGGTGTTTCGTTTCAAAACTGCACCTACACACCAAAGCGTCACTAAGACTGAGCTGAAAGCAACCAAACTTTCAAACTCTACGACTCCTTGAGCGACCAAAGGGGAAATTGCCTTTACTATAAAAGAATCTAAAACACAACCCTGTTTAATGCACAGACTTAAAGACTCTATAAGATACAAACATACTGCCTTACATTAATTAGTGCACAACGATACTCATCAAAGTGAAAGGATCTTTAAATAGGTAATTAAATTCTTATGCTGTTGCTAATGTATGTGTCTCTCTTTCAAAGCTCATTTCTGTGTGTCTAAACCCTTAACAGCCGCTGGTGTGTTCAGAGGTTTGATGACACGCTCAGTCGTGATGGAGCAGAGATGTAGATTGTTTTTTCTGTGCTCACTGAACATTTGTATCTGAGTAATGCAATGACACAGTGCAGACGCAGCCGGGATGTGCAGACCTTGAACTCTGGACTCCTTTGTCATTTCATTCACCTGCATTAACAGATAATAAAGCTGAGACAATTAATGAACTGTACTGTACCCTGAGTCTGTTGTTATGTAAGTAATTGGAAAATCTCTATATTTGGAGGGTTTTGAACCTTTAGCAGCATGTCGTGTTTAAAGAAAGCAGTTCATGTCATTGAGTTACTATTATGGGTTAATGAGTTAGTTCCCCTAACAGACATTTCTGTCTTTCACTAGAATTGCATAAGAAATGATGGTCTCCAACGACAACTTTGGTTTTATTTCTAACTCCGGTTTTATTTCTAACTCCAACTATAAAGTCATTCAATGATCATTGAATGGCTCCAGACTGAGAAATAGCATGAATCTATATTTTTAGAATTTGTGTGGAAATGAATGAGCTTTATTGTCATGAAAATAAAAACCAAATAAGGTTCGAAAGTATATCACAATACTCGTGTTCTTTCTTGCCTACAGAAAATGAAGGCTACTCTTTGTGCTGTTTGATATTTTGCATTTTCTAAATGGCCATTTCTCCATGACATCTGTTAATGCAAAATAGATACAAGTTAATTATACATTGATTGTCTCATAAAACTCAAAGAACAGTTGGGCCGTGAACAGTATCATCATGTCCCAAATATTCTTTGTTTTACGGCTCCACCGTGATATTAAAAACAATGTAGATTATTCTGTACAGCCATGACATCAATTATCTAAAACCCAATATAAGAAAGTACAGAATTTAAATGTCTGTAGATTTTCCAATGCAATGATGAACTGTCATCAGTGAGAGCCATTAAAGTTCTTGTCTGCTTGTTCCTGTCTTGATATAATTTGTCCTGAGGTTTATGGCAGACACTCTGAGCTCAACTCATCTGTTCATCTAAATTGTTCTGAGGCTAATCCCTGTCTGTCCTTGTGTCTTCAAAACGTGTTCTGTTAATTGATGAAAGCGCACAAATTTAGCGGGCAAATTGTTTTCCTTGTTCAGGAAGAACCGCAGGCGATTAAAGCGTGAAGAAGCGGCTCCATACACTTACAACATAATGCCTTTTCTGTTTTTTTCTTGGGGATTTGGTTTTACTCGAAACCGTCTGCCCGGACGATGAGAGACCAAATCAGCTTTCCTGGCTGCCATCTAAGCTCCACATCCTACAAAAGAAGAGAAAGAAAGACAGAAAGAAAAGGAAAAACAATACAGCTCATTATAGACACAGATTACTTCACAAATTCAGTAATTCACTTAACGTGACTTACCGTATAAATGCAGGATGGGGTTAAAACAGAGGACAAAATAAAGTTATTTGGAGAGAGGCAGAGCTTTTTGGCAAGCGCAATCTTCCTAAATTAAAAACTACAAACATGCACGTTGAGATTAATGGGCAGTGTGGCTCAAATCAATGTTACTATTTATCAAATCTGGATTTATTTAACGATTGCAGTCCATCTGAAAGCATTTCACATTGGAGTTATTATTCTGAGGTCTGCTGTAAAGGTTCGTTGTTTTATCGATCTTTGCTTTTTGGCTGTATGTGCTTCTTTTTTCTATCCACTTACAATCCTGTAGTTCTCTG
>JAZGTK010014959.1:0-13465 GCA_036877625.1 Ambastaia sidthimunki
GACTCTTAACTGTACGGCCACCAGATGATTGGCTTGTTTTTAAATAATGTATTTAAAGGGTAATGAGCGTTGCCCTTTATCCCATTCATTTTTTTATGATTAGTTCACAGCATCACTTTATAATGTTTCCAGACTGTCTTTCAATGATGTTTTACAGAAAGAAATAAGCCTCTTTCTAAAGCATGATTATAAGCTTGACTCTAAATTAAAAGTCATGCTTTTAGTTTATTCCTTTGACCTTTTCACTTGACTAACTCCCTGAAACTACATGACAAAGTCTGCAGAAAAAAACTCATGTTCTCGTAGGCCTCCTTGTGCAATTAAAGCAATGAAGATATTAGGCAAACACAACGAATGGCACATTAAAAAATAATGCAAATTAATTATAGATTTAATGCCAGAGAAAAGAGCATCTCAGGTTGTAGCAAGCAAAACAGCTCAATAATCCTCTTTTTACGCTGAAACCTTTCAACCTTCTGTTTCTCCTTCCACACTCACAAAAACAATGACAAACCCCTTGTGATACATTCACCCGTGTGTGTGACTTTGACACATGAGGCAAAGGATTATGGGATAGAACTTGGTCCCTATCATCTGCAGGCCTCTCTGTGTGACATCATAGATGCTCGATTCATCCAAATGTGGGTTTAAGCCAATAAGATTTATCTCACTTTGCCCAGGAATACAGATTTATTTAGCTCCCTTTCTAGCTAAAGAGATACTTACATATGTTTCTGACATACACAGATCCCTGTATTGAGACAAAGGAGAATTATTTAAACCCGTTCCATCCCATTTCCACTAATAGAAAGGATGAACGCAACTGTTTGTGTGCTAAGACTTTGTCGTCTTGTTGTACGCTGTCTAGTTCTGACACCATCTGCCGCTGCCTGGTACGGCGTGAAACAGACTTCAGTCTAACAAATGTCAACACAACCAAACCGTTCTATCAACCGTTCTATCATACAAATGAAAATAATCCATTGCATCAAATTCTACTTCTGCAGACAAAGGAGACGTCATCCGTGTCAGAACAGAGTGAGAAATATTGTTTCAACGCACCGCGGGCCCTCCGCATAAAACAATCGTCAAACAACAGGAAGTGTCTGTCAGTCAGTTACGATATAACTGCAGAGAACAGACAGACAAATTACTATTAATTGCAAGTTGAAACATCAGAAATGGGGGAGGTAATTTTCTGTTGCGAGCCTGGCACAAATAAAGCCTTTCAAAGGACTGCTGAATGATAACGGTGAGCCCGCGCGAACCCAATGCCGCATCAGGACCACCTTTTATGGGCAGAGAGAGGCTGTTACTGCCTATCACCCCATTAACAACACAGAACGCTCGTTTCCAGGCAGCAAAGCACACACTGAAAGACATTTAATCACAGGCAGCAGGGGAGCTATTTAAACTATGTTAAATGATGAGTTCGTTTCAGACACATTCATTTCATTGTATGAGAAACCCTTCCATGAGTGAAGGGTAACGGTTTATAGATTCTTTTCTGCTTTTTATGTGGATAGACTACGCAAAATTTCTACTAAATGTTTGCAGTTACTTCAATAAATGTCTTGAAATATCACAGTCCCGAAATATCACAAATTAAAGTTATAGGAAACTCAATATTTATGACCAGCAATGTACTGTACAATGAAAATGAGATCAACTCCACATCGATCAACTTGTTTTCTATTTGCTGCTTCATGCAATAGCTCCACCCACAGTGAGCTCTGATTGGTCCAGATTCGAACTCCACATAACTACAGTATATGTACACACAATATGTAAACCAGACTAACACAATAGTCTGGTTTTGGAAATAAAAATCCCATTGATTTTACTATACATTATATATACTATACAATAATATACAATACAACACTATAAACTATTCAATTTGAATGTATACTGTGGATTAATATTCTCTATTGTGTGACGTGTGTTGTATTATTATCTATTAGGTATTTGTACAATAGCCATAAAAGTCTCTGAGCTCAACAATACATGACTGTATTTAATATCTACCTCTAAAATGATGAATTTACAGCAACACAGCTGTAGTGTGTTGGTTTTCAATCAGGAATCCAACCTCTAAGCAACAATAATGGAGACACATTTTTCTTACAATGGCCATTTTTCAGCATGGCAGTCTTTTGATCGGTGGGAAGAGAACAGTTCTGGATGAGCAGAAAAGGTTGCGGTAGACAAAATTCTGACTGAGCGAGGAAAGCAAGAAGTGAGAGAGTAAAGTTAAAGTGATTTGAGTAAAGCTCACAATGCCAGTGTGTGTGTGTATCAGCAGGCAGCTGACGTCTGTAATGCTGTAATGGCTGCGGTGATGACTAATGAATCATTAGGCAAATTTATAACCTTTTCTTTCAATCTCTCTTTTTTTAAACAGCACAAGAGTGTCAGTGACACTGAGACAGCAGAGGCAGCAGAATGTTAAGTGTTGGGCACGCAGAGGAGGAGGTGAACAACAGCCCTGAGAGACAGAAAGAGAGACAGTAAACAGCTGGTGTTGCAGATTTATAAGAGAGCTGAGCGTTATAAAGTTTTGTTATCAGACACCAAGTAGTCGGAATTATAAGTTGCTTTTTTACTATCGGGCGGAATGGTTCCAGGAACCGTAAGGAATGGTTCCGGTTGCGTTTCCACATGAGCTTGGTTCGGTACGGCACGATTACAAACGTTTTTGGCCCAGAATTCAGAATCGTGCTGGTGGAATGTGTGTGGTGACATCATCACTCAGGATTGGCCACGTGTATGTTGCCTGGCTACCAATTTCTCTCATAGCTGGACAAACGACTACTTGAGCAAGTTGTGCTATTTCTGTTATTTAGCAAAGTAAAGATCAGGTAAAAAGTAATATTTACATTTCATACCGTCTGTTAATGCATATATGTGTGTGTGTGTGTGTGTGTGTGTGTATCACATGTTTTAAAGATATGGCAAAGACATAGAAACATTGTAATACCTAAAACTTGAAAAAAAATAATACCTACTTGTCCTACTGCTTCATTTGCTGTTCGATGGGCAAAGTGAACATACATATAACGTGTGTGGAAGGTGCAAAACAACCAGTTTAACTTCTAACTAATTATATCCAATTAGAAATGCAGCTGCAAAGATGAGTCACATTAATTACTTTAGGTTCATTTGCAAATTAGCAGTTTGTGTCAGCTATTAAACAAGCCTCACAATTTCCCCAGAAAGTAACACTTTGATATTCAAGTTTTCAAAGCAACATGAGACAACTCACTAACTTCTAAAGAGGACAAATAAGCATGAAATTCCAGTTATTTATTTAGGATAAATCTCATGAACAATTACATCATACTTCACACATGTGAAAGCAGCATTGGTAAAGAGGGTCTGTGATGCCCATTATGCCCATTAACATGGACAGACAGACGTCTCGTAGCGGAGTTGCTTATTGGCACAAATGTGTGATCTCAAAAATTAGCACATAAATAATCGAGTCTTTGTCTTTATGAAAACTGTACACTGAGTTTCACAATGCTGAAATTTATTGTAAAACTGCCATTCGGAGACCACTTGTCTCCACAGGCAACTTACAAAGACCTATTATTTGGTGCAAAAAGCAAAACAACATGGACCCCAGAGCAGTGAAAGAAATGCTGTAATTTTTCAACCTGCACGTTGACATTTGAAGAAAACCAAAAGATGCTTTCAACCTACAATGCCCACTGATATGTGCAATACTGAGCAGATCTATAGCGGTAGGAGCAGCTGTCTTGTGGGAATACCTCAAGAGGTCCTATAAATGTCTGTGTGGTTAAATGACAGGAAATGTACGTGCAACCTTTTTAAAGTAACAAAGGTTGTCAATGGTGTGGATACCATTTCCTCAAAATGTTACCACAGTCCAGAATGATTATGGCCTATTACATAAGAGACAATGATGATGTAAAACAATCTACACCTTAAGTTTATATGTAACATATCACTTAAAAGACATTAATGCTCACGCTTACATAGTTAATACAATATACTTTAATAACTATGTAGAACATTATCAAACCTGTATAGTTGGACATTGACTAGACAATGAATTGAAAAGGTATTTCAGCCAATGGAATCACTTTGGGGTCCTGAAGCAGACCCAGTTGTTCAATAACACACTACAGCTGTAACTATATACAGAATGAAGCACAGTGTACCGTTCCATAGTGTTTAAATTAGACACTACCAAACAAATGCAAAAAACATCAAATCCCAAATTTCCCAAATACCAAGTCACAAATTATCAGACCTAATATACACTGAACCCCTATACGAGAATCACAGTCTAAAGATTTCTACCTTTTCATCATTCATCTCTTAAAGAAACAGTACCTTTTCTTTCTAAAGAGCCACGGTGCAACGTCCAGCAACATCAGCTATTTTGATGGCCAAAGTCGTATGGTTTATTGTAATTTATTGCTAGGTATATACTTTTACTTTGTCTTCCTGTTTACATAGTTACTTATTGATTTTATTGATACACTTGGTACGTATGAGTAATTTAAAAACACAAAACAATTTTTCTTTCAGAGGCTCTTAACTGCTTGGGGGTCTAAGTTATGCCTTGCTAAGTTGAGGGTAATCACATATTGATCACTGGCCATGTAGCATTTCATTAAAATTGCACTTGACACTTCTATTACCCCTGGATCCCTCAGCGATCTGTGTAAATAGGCAGTTGTAGTGGTGTACCTCTGTTGAGAGGCATTTTGCCTGGATTGCTGTGTCGTCTGTTTTGTATTTATGCTGATAAATTGCAGGTCTGCTGCACTGGTAAAAAGCCTCAATGAGCTCAAGCAACAGTCTGCTTTACTCGCAACCCAGGATATCAAAGTCTGATTACTTTTTGAGTCACATGGTATCAGCCACGCAGCCAAAACCGATGCATCGCAATAGTAAAAGACCAAATTCATTGAAACCATTTTTGTCCCCCATCAGGAAAACATGCAGCAAACGCTGTCCTGAGCCCATTATTGACTTGATGAAACATGATAAATTTACAATTGTAACATGTTTCATCTTGTAACTAATTATCCGTTACTTGACCAGATTGGGTTATAAATACTGAGCTGTTTACAATAGAAGGCAGATAAAGTCCTAATGGCGGCTGTAAAAAAGGCAGGCAGAGTGGGCAGAATAAACAGATGGTTAGTGCTTTGGAGAGTTGGAGAGGAAGGTTGGCACGCCTGAATTTAATGCCATGCAGTAGAAAGAGGAGACACGTCGATGATTTAATGAAGTCTTCTTCTCAGCTCCTCCAGAGAGCTGCTTTAATCTAAAGCCATCGCTGCACTGCTCTTCCCTGACAGGTGCAGGAAATGCAATCAGCATTACATGCCACCCCTGAGAGCGTCCAGCACAAAGCTATGAAGCGCATTTTCTACCGTTCCCATCCGCCGCCTTTTTCTGTCTGTCAAACTCAAAGTGCATTGTTGCGGTCCCACCGCTGATTGCGAGACAAAATGACATCCTTAATAATTTATTTACTTGAGTTATTGCAATTATTTTGAGTGTTTTTAAAAAACAAGGCTGGGAAAGGAGAAGGGTAGAAAAACAATCGACAGCCTCGCTGTTCACCCGGCATGTTGATATTGTTAATTTGAATAAATACTATTTAATTGACTTGTTGGTAGTCATGCATTAAAAAACGACAAAAATTGTGCCATTATGTGCAATGCTTTAGCATATAAATTACTAATGGCTGCAATTTGTTTTCCATACAATAAATCACTCGGTTATTTATTAATTAGGACCCAAATAGTTTGTAAGGAGAGAGTCGAATACGTTCCATCATTGTTTATTGACTGATCACAGTCATAAATACAATGTTTTTTTGCAGTAATTGGGCAAAATCACAACTGAAATCAAGTGATGATACTAGCTGGGTTGAACTATCTAAAACATGAGTTGCCACCAGGAGGTCCATGACCTACAGTATTGTTTAAAATAAACTATTTATTTGCCAAATAAATAGTTTTACATTGATACATTTTAACATATTAAATCTCATATATAATATATACTTCTTATATACATTTAATATATTAAAATACATATTACACATAAATATACTTAATTCAAAGCTAAATTTAAGGGCAGTGAACACCATTCATGTGCAGCGCAAAGGTTGTGGGTTCGATTCCAAGGGAACACTTGTACTGATAGAATGTATAACTTCATTGCACTGTAGGTCACTTTGGTTAAAAGCATCTGCCAAATGCATAAATGTAACGTAATGAGGTGTAGCTTGCTATTGCTAACCTCTGCGAAACTACCTGCCCTACCTTCAATAGCTAAAGATTTCATTGCCCCGCCCACTTTAAAATGTTTTAAGTAAATTAAATGTAATATATTGTGCAGGTATGAGCTGTTCATCAATAAGGATTATTTTCATGGATTTACAATGCATCACCATTTTGTGAATACATTCATGTGTGTTTTGTACTATACTTATGTTAGACCGGACCTAAATCACAACAAAGGATTATGTCATACGTAACAACTGCTCTGCCCCTCTGGTTCTTGGTCTAAAAAGGCTGAAGAGAAAGACTCTTGCCTCTTCACATTACTGTAACCATATTTTGTGGTATTTGAATGCAACCAGCACACGATTATGAAACGATCACCCTTCACACCAAACATGTTAAAGTACCTCAGGGAGCATAAAATTCTTCAGAGATAAAAAATCTGGGCATTCAGTGGCCCAAAACGTTAACCTAAGTTATGCTTGATCTTCCATTGCTCTGAAACGCATGAAATACAAATTGTGTTGATGTCAGACTTTCACACAAGATGCAAGGCCATAACAGTCAGGGCTATTCAACTGAAAACTCAGAGCAAGATAGGGAAGAAGATAAAGCGTACAGGCTCTGTCCAAACAAGTGCACTGAAATCCCATTATCCGATAGGCATGGTAACCAGTAGCAACAAATTTACTTGGTTGTACAGTAATATTTGCATATGATACAGCAACACTCAGAAATCCTTTATGTTGGGCTCCTGTGTGAGTTCATTTTGTGTGAGTGCATCTGTTTTAGTCAATAAATCAATGTCATGTTGAAATCTGTTTGCCCCACGAGCGTCGGACATTTCTGACATCTTGTGAATATAATGAGGATAAATTGATAGTGTATCAGAATTTTCTAAAATAAGTGCACCAAAACTGCGTGCTGGCACAATATGTTGGTTGTTCTATATTTTCTAATACTTGCACTCTAACTGAGCCGCTTGTGATGACATCACACAAAGATAATTTAAAATGATTAATTTATGAATCATTAGGCCTGATCAATTATTCAGCTATATTTCACATTTTCCACTTCATTCATAAAATATGTGACCCTTATTAGTTGCTATAATTCACTGCACGAAATTGTCTGACTCAATTTCTTACTTTGTATGTAGCCTGGCATTTCAAAACAATGTCCTGCATTGGAATAAAAAAATAATTGTTTTAAAACCATGTCTGGGCCAAGATCTGGAAACAGGTTACCTATACGTAAAGCTTTTGGCATTATTTACTCATCCTCATGTTGTTCCAAATCCAAATTTTTCTTTCCTTAAAACACAAAAGTCAGAATTGCATTACACAGCTCTTGCAAAACTTCAAAAAGGATTAAAAATACCAGTAGTGAAATTAAACAATAACTTTCTAACTTTCCGTTGTTTTTCTTTCTAACCTTATTTCTACTCGCAATTTAAATTGTTACAAATTGATATTATGAACATTCTGAATATACATCCAGCCAATCAAAAAAGTGTATAGATGTGATTGACATTAAAAAGGTCCAATCAGGTCATGTGATTCTCACATGTGTCGTAACCAAATTGTTTAATTCTGGACTAGAGTCTTTAACAGCAAGATTAATCACTTTAATTTAGTGTGTTTCTGACACAAAGCTATTTTATGGCTGTAGAAGACATAAATTATAGCACACAGTACTACTTTATAATACTTTTATGTCGCTTTTGTTTTTGGATAGTCCTTAGCCAATAGGAAATGTCATTGTCAATGTACGGAAAGAGATGTGTAACAAATCTTCAAAACAAATTCTACTGCATATGGGATTGAAATGACATCATCCATAAATAATAACAGAATTTTCATTCCTTTAAATTTACTGACCAGGTAAATAACACAGATCGTGCTAAAGTTCATTACAAGAGAGCTCAGTGCAGAGTTGTTTGTGCTTTGAGCTTTGAAGAGAAAGTTCAGGTATTTCCCAGAGGAACATTGCTGGTCCCTCCAATACACTGAGAAACTGTGGGTCACTCTTGTGCCTGAATGAATTGAATGAGAGATTATAAATGGTTATTATCCTGCACTGACACAAGTTGTTTCATGTTATAGTAAGGTGACTTTTTCAGGTATTGTCCATAATATTCACATCTAAGTACCGGCTGAAGACTCACTACTGACTCTTGACGTTGTAATAATAATAATAATGATCATAATTTGTATTATTATTTGTCTTTAGAGGCTAAAAAGGTAATTGGTTGTTTTCTTTATGTAAATTATCTGTACTCAATAGTAACAGGTATGCACTCTCCTGTTTTGAGCGTTATGAGGACGTCAGCAAGTCACATGACAATCGATGCCAAGACGACACCGGCCTCCTTGGTGCTTTTCAGGGGGGCATGTGTCAGGTGAGCACCACTATAAAGATGAATGGAGATGCTACTAGATGGTCCTCTCAGGTATTTTTGAGCTCTTTGCTGTCAGACGAACACTCAACTGCTATGGCTTAGCCTCTAGTTTCACAGGATTGCACCAGCTCTAAACTCTGCTCAAAATACGTTTCCTAGCAGGTAACTTTATCCGGACAGCTCGCAGTGCTATACTTCGATCCCATTGGCCTTTTCACTTCTAATGCTGTCTGTCTACCTGTGAGAAAAGACAAAGTCGATTCACTTCATTACCACCCTTGGGCAGCTATTTCCAGATATGAAAAATACAGTACTATCTATATTTGGTTAAAACCAAAATCTTCTTAAAACTTTTGGTCAGGATTACATTCAACATAGTTCAAATTAGGATTAAAATATGACAATAATATCATAAATTGTGCATTCTTGGACATATTTTAGTTACATTTACATTTATTCATTCAGCAGACGCTTTTATCCAAAGTGACAAAATTTAACATTTTATTCTAATACTCCTAAATTGCTTAAACAAAACACATATGCACACAGTTTAGTAAAGCTCGTTCAAAAATTAATATTTAATGCCAAACATGTTGAAGATAAGCAAACAGGCTGTCAATTCATAACGTGATAAATTGTTTCTTCAGAAAAGCAGCTTATTCAGCACAACTAAAGCGTCCCCCCTTGGCCGAGGCCGTTAAAAATGGCCTCTCGTCCCCTTGCCAGTGTACCACTGGGACTACAGCCGCCACATCTAAGGCCCCAATACATCAAACAAAACCAAAGACTGAATGGGGGTGTGACATCATATCAAACTGTAGGACCCTTGTCATTTGAAACAGCCTGCTAGCGTGTTATGCGCTGTATATTTTGGTGAGAAATCAGTACTGAGATCCAGACCTATAATTTACAGTATGTATTTTATAACAGATAAAAATATTTGTAGCATGACTTTTCTCTGACCAGATCTTGCATTCTGCAGTCAGCCTTCACAGTGAATCTGATGTCACAGAGCAGCAGCTGCGAGCACTAAAGCGAAACATATTTCAAAGACGCATGAGTCACTACAGTAGCGCTGAGTATTACAGCTTTCCTTCAACATGGGAAGTCACGTAAGGTTTTATCTAGATTTGAATTTGCTCATTCATTTATAGTTTATCTGCCCACAATGTCGGCCAACTCCAACACGGTTGTAAGCGAACTTTTTTTATGTGAAGTCAAAAGATCTAAGGAAACATCTTGCAAGTGCTAATCAAACAGACTGAGATGCAGAGAGCTTCTAACACCTAGATATGAAACTGTATCAAAGCCCAAGTCCAAGACTCTGTTCTTCAAAAGGATCGCCAGCTACTGACTGCACATAGCTGCAAAGCTTGGCAGGAGCTCTACGATTCATTGCGCAATTAGGTTTTTTTATAATTAGCAGCATCGCTGTCCATTAATTTTTCATTCTCTAATTAGCACTGAGGAACTTCGCTTCAGTCAAAACAACCTGAGGAAGATTTATCACACTGAACAAATTTGTCAAGGAACCGGTATTACGTGACCTTAATTGAGTGACTTGTTCAGATCTTTCCCCACATCTCACATAAAGGACAAAGGGTTTACTTTGCACCACTTTCTGCAGCAACGCATTAATGCGATCTTGTTGGAGATTCTGAAAAATCTAATTGATTATTAGGCCCACACAGGACCTGCGCTCAGAACTCGGCAGGAATCAAATGCGCATCATTTACAAAACCATTCGCATCCCCCGCACCTTGAATGTTTGTTTATGAAATACTTTGACTTGATCATGATATCAACTATCAGTTAGTCTCACCCTCAGGCGGTGCGCCCACAAACCACCCACACATTCACAAACTGCCTTATGCATTCATGAATATTAATCAAGGGAGTCTTTCCAGACTGGCTGACGTCTATAGGATTTCCAGAGTCTTGTGCAGCAATGTTTACCTGCCCACCAGAAAAAAGTCACTTTACATGCCAGTCAGTTGGCCTCTTCCTGTCTAAATGGGCAGTTCTTGACCATTTAAGTTGCAGAAGGCACCAAAACCTTTGCTGTACATCTATAGCTATTAACAACAGTTATATTCTCATCTCTATTTACATATTAAATTATAACTAAATCTATCAAACTGAATTTCAGAGACTTTCCTCCACAAGGTCTACAGACTCCACCTGGGTCTTCTGATTATCAGCAAACTGTTTCTCAGAGATTCATTACTGAAATTCTGTACATTCGCTGAATTTCTTTGGTTGAACTGACAAACCCAACTTGTGCCCTGCATCAAACTTGCAATACATCTGTACACTGACTATGATGTACTACGTCCTGCGAGTTTCATAAGAACACAATGCAATTTTTACACATCGTTAGGCTTCCAAAGCAAACCTTCTCAACAATAAACCGTCTCCATCATCAATATTATTCTCTATTCTGCCCCAGTACTACACTCCCCACATAAAACAGATGGTAAGAGAAAGATATTGATACAGTTATGCAAACTGACTCGTCGTGGATGTAATTTATCTTAATTGAGAGCGGAAACTTTCCAGAGTGAAAAATGACAGTCATTTACTCTATGATTAAGTGAGTAACTGACTGAGGTGCAATGAAGATCAAGAGTTCTGAATATGAGCCGTGAATATCATTAAAGAGACTCGTCCTCTGAAACGTGAGCCGTGGGGCTTGTAACAAATTTGCTGTCTACTAATATCTAATTCTTTTATGCTGTGCTCTAAAGTTTGGCCAAGCAGATCATTCTGAGCAAAGTTCTCTGACTGGACGTCATAAAATTACATGTGGGGTGAAAAAAGAATTAATTACCATGCCTGCCAAGCTACATTTCCCACTCGAGTCAACTGTGGTTTATTACATGTTGTATCTCAAAGTCCGTGTGAGCGGTCAGTTGGACAGCTCGAACAGTGGGCCAAATTGCGCTGGGTGATGCTGGCAGAGCAGGAGAGAGACTGGAACATGGCCTTCCATTTACAAAGCCTGACCCTATTTTGTAAGCTGACTAGCTGTGTAAGGGAACAATATGAGGTCAGCTTTGTTTTTGTACAGAATAATAATGAGCAGAGCTGTGACCGGTACTGTAGATCCCGCATCTGTCGCCAGCATTCACAAAGAACAATGAAGAATAGAACATGTGTGTATTCGTGAGGTCCAGCGTTATGGTATTTTGAGGGCGAGCAGCCGTGCCCACCAGCCTTTCCCTTGGCAAATGTCTTGAAGTTGGTTTATTGTGTAGAATAATCAGAATTCAAACTGCAGGTATGAAATTTATTGCCTGACCCATTTTGAGAGGGTTTAACAATGCTCACGCTACGCCCGTCTCGCTCCCCCTCCACCCATGCTAACAGCGGCAGGTCTAATGTAGCATGAGTCAGACGTTACAGTCAGTGCTCGGGGAAAGCAGAGCGCTCGCCCATTAAGTTAACAGAGAGAGAGACACACATCAAGATGAGGGCTGACAGACAGCATGAAATGCTGAACAATTTGTCAAACAATGAAAGATCCACAATGATGCTGGAGAGATTTATCATCTCAAATCACAAGCGCTGCTTTATTTGCTGAGTGTTAAATGGTGCTGAAATACCCAAACTAACAAAACAAAACACAGCACCACAAGCACAAGGGTAAAATTGTCTCCTGAATGACAAAGCCAGCTACCATCTCACCATTTTCCTACCAATTTTCCAGTAAAATTACTCTTCAGAGTGTTAAGGAATATTTAAAATGCATTGCTGTTCTTTCCTAGAAAGCAACATTCTGAGTCACTCGAATTTGAAGCCAAGTGCCATATTTGAACTGTGACACTTCAAAAGCTCTTTTTTATTGGAGTAAAACACTAAATCTTTTGGGACGGTCTTTGATGTTCTCATTGAAACCAGCAGTTCAGATGCTACATTCTAAAGGAAGGCTTCTCAGTTCAACCCCGAGACACTGACACAACTAAATATATGTTTTTAGCAATAACAATAAACTACTTAAAAATAGATTTTTTTTGTGGAAATTGCCAGATAAAGAGATAATGTGCATGTTTTATCTTTTTTTTCTGATCATGCTAACCAAGTTCATCTTACATTATGGTACACATTGGGTATTTTAAGCTTAAAGACAGAATTTTTTCAACCCCTGCTGATTAAGAGGTCCAGATAACAGGACACACAGCAGCTTATAATCAATTACTCTAAACAGCCAATCATGAGCTGGCATATAATGAAGAAACAGCATCTACTGAGGGACTTTGAATATTGAGCTTCACAGCTTGTTTGAGGTATTGCTTGGGAAAGCAGAAGGAAGTTTACGTCAATGGAACACCAAACAGAAAAGCAACTGCATGATGGGAAAACAGACCGTTAGCACACAAAAGAAGTCCATTAAAGGCAGGGAGACCATTTAGCAGGCAGATATGAAAGCGCTACGCTGTTGGGAGGCTGCATGCTGAGAATTAACATCTTTGGTTCAGTAAACAAGCATGCATAAAACATAAACCATTAATATATCTCTGAAGCCTAAACAGACCAATATATAACCAACAATAACACACCGTTACACAAACCACCGGACATGCATCACCCATTACAATTAACACAAAACTGAAAACAAACAAACAGAAATAATTAATCAAAAAATATTAAAATAAAAGACCCCCTCACTTCCACCAATACACACCTTCAGACACTCTCCAGCTCTCCATCATTATCTCTGAGGAAAGGGGGGGCAAATGTTCTTCATATCAGCACCATATGGAACTCAAGTCAGAATCCATAATGCTCT
>JAZGTK010014960.1:0-13465 GCA_036877625.1 Ambastaia sidthimunki
TGACTCACAAACAACAAATTGTGTTTTTTTTATTCATTGTGTCAATTGTTGTGTGTTGCATTAACATTTGGATCTTCTTGATAAAAGGGTTGAGAAGGAAGCAGTTCATTGGTTAATTCTGGACACAGCAATAGTGGCTCAGTTATTGGTGGGTCTATCTGTTTGACCAATGAAAGATGAGAGAGTGTTTAGGAAACCTGTTTGAAGACGGTTATGCTTTTGTAACAAACAGTTAGGACACATTTCACTTTTAATATAATTACCTAATTGCTGGTCTTGTTGTGTGGGATCTAAAAATGACTTTAAACAATTTGCTCTTTCTTTTCCCTTTTGGGCTGTTTAATTCAGTTGCTTTGTGAGAATCTGTAGACTCGCTCTCTGGTTTCCTGCCAGTTCTCATCCAGTAAATTACAGTCACTGTTAGAGGATGAGGTGCCAAAGTTGGGCAGCACAAAACACATTTGTTTTTTGTTCCATATAAGGCTGTTTTTCCGGAGGTGATTTGAAAGCAGCTGTTTGGGATGTGAAGAGACTCAGGAGTTTGTGCTTTACTTTGCCTTAAGCTTTCTGGCACAGTTTTGCCAAACTGGCTTGAATTGCAGTCAAAGTTTTAAAATGAATGAGAATTAATGACTAACAGCACGGACTGAATCTCGATTTACATGCGTCTCAGACCGAGTCAAATTAAGCCTCTGTCGACACAGCTTGAAATTGCATTAAGCAACCGAACAAATTGATTATTACGAATTTTATTTGCTTTTCCTTTAAGTATTTATTGCTGATAAGTTTGCATATCCCATGCAAAATCTATAAGATACTAGCATTTTTTATAATAAAAGAAAAAAACACATTAGTACTGGTTTGAAAAAGCAGCATAGCAGATATTTCAGCATATTCCACAAGGCATATTTATAACAGAAATCACACACATTTCATCCTGTTCATTTGGTTTACACAAGCTTTACATATAGATCTTAATATTGTGTGATGCTTCTTTTATTAGATAATTGTGTGTGGGTTCCTCAGCTGTCATGAGTTTTAAAGCTGGATCTCCTATCAAGCCACCGTGCTTAAGAACTCACGCAGAGCATGCTGGGATACCAAAGACAGTAGCTTGAGGTTTTTTGTCCTGAACAATGGCAACTTTAATGCCTAGTACAAACCAGGGCCTTGCACAACTAAGACTACAAGGAGGCAACACCTAATGTTTTGAAGATACTTAATATCTGTTGTGTCACATTCTAGCTAAAGAAGTAGTCGAGTACTAAGAAGATGACATACTTTCTTAATGCAATTTTATGATCCCTTTTATTTAATAATGAACAAAATAGAATCTTTTCAAACTCTGAAGACTTACTGGAGTTCTCAGTTATGTTTCATTGCAGTTTCCTTTTGGTCTTAGATGTTAACATCCATGTGAACATCTATGTAACTTATAGAGAAATAAAAACAGACTCACAGTATTACAGTGTGTATAGCGATAATATTAATGTGAATAACAGGTCAGATGAGTTGATTTAAGTGTTTGAATAACAGTGGTTAAGCAAACCATATGGTTCTAAAACAACGTAGACAGTGTGTGCAAATACATCACACTATTTATTCACAGTGAATTGCCTTTACAGTGTCTACACAGAGCGAACGAGAGAGAGAGAGAGAGAGAGAGAGAGCTATCACGAGAGAACAGCAGGCTCACACTGAGAGAACAGAACATGTGTGAAAGATAGAGAAGGAAGAGTGGAGCGACTGTGAGACTCCTGCAGAGAGAGATGAAAGAAGCAGAGCCTGGCAATTTCATACGGAGGTACAGCTGAAGAGATGGAGAGATTTAATTCATTCTGACTAGTAAATGAGCTCTTGAAGGGCTGGAGTGACAGGACACATCCTCAGAGAATCAGACTTTATCACCACATTTCTCTCTCCATTAGCATGATAAATGCAGAGAATGGGGTTAACACTTGTCCTTGCAGGGATCTGACCTGTGTGTCTGGCTTTTTGATTCTCCAATGAAGCCACAAATGTCTTCCACGATAATATGGTCCAGACCTTTGATTAAACAGCAAAAGGGGTGGTTCACATTGCAGCTGATTTTGGTCTAGAACCGCCCACATAGTCAGAGACCGTCTGACTGACATATAAAGGAACCAATCACAGTTTATGTTTTTAGTTTCTGAATAGCGCTTATTGTGGTTATTCTAAATTTCACGTTTACTTGTTTGCTCAAATCAACGCAAAGTCTTTCTAGTGTTGGTGTTCCTACTTGACTGCTGCATCCAACTGTGTCAGGTGACTCACTCTCTGAACTCCCATTGGTGGTCGCCACATTGCGTTACCCTTCATTTGCATAAAGTTACATTCCACCTTATTTTAGCGTATCGTAAACTCTCACTAAACATTAATGACTCCCGGTGGCTTTGTCATGGTTAATGGTGCTTTAGATACACACACATTTTGCAAAAAAAGACATTTGCAGTGTTATATGACATTCTGCATTGCCCTCTGCAGTGAGTATGTCATTCTAATGTGTGTATAGTTTACTCAGTGTGTGTGTGTGTGTGTGGAATAGAGATGACAGTACAGACAGTTGGAAGTGTATTTGCTTGGTCCAGGTGTTACTGTGCATTTAATTACTCTCATGACAGATTAACAAGATAAACTGATTCACACACACACACACACTCATACAGGACTAATTACCTTTCACCAAGACTCTACTGCAAAGCTGACGTAACATATAAGCACACACACATACACACACACACACACACACAGTAAGTGTCGCATTGCCAGCACTTGCAATTTTGTTGTAGTAGAATTGGTTCTACTGCATACACACTATCACATCACACCAACATCTCTTTCTGCACTCATTACCTCATCAGGACAAGCAGACATATTTATTATAATTAATAAATAGAAGAGAACATTATATCAACCAGGTCACATACATCAATATAATAAAACTTTATTAGTGACTAGAACACCCAGTCTGTGCTTTCTTGCAGCCAAGCCTCATCTCTGTTTCTGCCTTTTCCAGACACACACACACACACACACGCTGATAAACAGAGTCAGTCATCTCCACAGAGCATCTGGCTGTGGGCACAGCTAAAGGTAACAGTGGCAACAACAGCAGCTAAACTTCAAAACACCGGTGATTTCATCCATATGGCAGAGCAATGAGGGCCATGAGGGAAACATCTCAGTCTGTGTGTGTGTGTGTGTGCGTGTGTGCGTGTGTGTTTTAAACGTCTAAAATAAAGTTTGTGAGGAGGTCTAAAGAAAAGCTACATCAGCTTGAGTGCATTGGCACCTGGTGGCTTTCTCGCATTGGTCTGATGCTGGTCTGGAATTACTTTTGAGATGAATGGTTACTCATTGCTTGGCATAGGAGGCTATAGGAACAGGGAGGAATAACCTTTTTTTCTGGAGACCCGCTGCTCTACTGACAGAAAACGTTTGGAATACAATATACTTTTAAAAAAAGCATTTTCTTAATCAGTGTTTTTGGTTTTTCAGTAGAAATACGTTTAAACATTTAAACGGAGCAAGATTGTGTACACAGCAAATTAAATTCCAGTAGGCTTTTATTTCTTTACCCTCTAAATAATTTTTACTTGTTTTAAAGTATTAACCTCAGTAAGTGATGTTAGCTGTAAGAAAAACATTGTCAATGAGGTGGGAAAAACAACTTAATTTAAAATGTTTCTGCTAATGGTGATTATGACTGTAAATTAGATTTTATAGGCAAATAAAAAATGTACAGTCCAACATCTCTCTCTCGCTCTCTGTCTCTCTCTCTCTCTCTCCCCATCTCCCCCTTGCTCTTTTTCTTTCTCTCTGTGTGAGGTTTGAAATGGGCAGTGTTGGTTTGTAGAGAATGAATGGGCTTTTTCAGGGACAAACTCACACAAAGCCTTAACCACATCTCAAGAACAGGAAGTGCAAACAAAGACAGTGCAGGAAGGACAGAAAGATTGCTGATTGTTAGAAACAAATTCTGAGTAAAGTGGAAGATCTTCTTTTACTGAATGAAACCAGCACTTAGGTAGGACTAGTAATTAGTTATTCTTTAACATTTATTTTATGCCAAAATGAAAGCTGCATGCTTATCAACCTGAAAATTTCTCAGGACAAATTTAGCCGTGTGCCTTTATCTTTTGTATAATGCAGTATAATCTTCACTTTTTGTCAGACCTGACTAGAGGTTATGAGCAAGAGACTGCAGAGAAACTGTTTGTAATATGTGAAAGTTTTTATTAATGTTTGTTTAGAGTCTAACTTGAGTAACCGTAGCCTGACAGAAATGAAGGTTAACACAATGTTTGCAGACAGTATACTGCTGTTCTTTAGTTCGAACGTTTGGCCCCTAAGATAAGAATGAAGAAGGACTTTCATGCAAGGCCTCAGCCTTGCTCTCTCCTCAAACTTTGTGACACACTTAGCACTCACTGTGTCTCCTGCAGAAACCCAGCAGTCAGAACAAACACAATGTTGCCCTGATGCTCCAGTGAGATGAGTGTCAGTGGAGTTTGTGGCGTGAAGTTTCATGAGTGGTTTGTTATAGGCTGATGTTTGAGGATGTAGGCAACAAATACGTTTTTTAAATTTTCAGTCATGGAATGAACTGATCGAATGGAGTGATATAAAATCACTGTTTTTTTGGGCAAGTCACCTTTTGCTGTGGTCTTATCATCCAAGTTGATGCAAAGTATGAAGCTTTGAATATTTGTTTTTTACATTATAAAATAACTTGATTTTACATTATTTGAAGAAAATGTGAGTGATGCAAAATTTGCCGCCATAGCGTGATTGGTTGCCAGGTTTTTGCTTTATAGTTGCCATGATATAAGTGTTTTTTAGTGGCTGCTTTGTGCTTACTAGGACGTGCTGGCTGGTTGGTGTCTAGAATGTTGCATGGTGGGTAATTTCCAGCCCAAACAAAAAAAGCTTTTTTTTTGCCTTTCTAAACTGCCTGATGAAAGTCTCAAATCTAACCATCTAAATTCTAAATATTTAAACACACATTTTGAAATACACTTTTTGATATTCCAAAATCAGTTTAGAAAGGATCCCCAACACGTCAACAGCATATGCTTGGACTACACCCTCAATATTTGCAGGCCCATAAATAACACGCCTCAGTATATGGAAAAAAATCTGTACTGCACCTTTAAGAATGAGCGGTTGTTCCAGAAAGAACGTCAGTCTAACTGTTACCTGAGGGCAACATAAATGTATCTCACTAGACAGAAAATTCTCTAGAGGAGAAGCAGAATGAGGCAGAGACCGCAACACGTTTAACTCTTTAATTAGTCCTAATGCACACGAAGCACCTTATCAGCACAAGCCTCCGGGGTCTTCAGCTCAGACTCTCCCTCCAAAATTCTACAATCATATCAGAACAAAACTTAATACAGCTGAAAACTTTGATCTGGTATCTGAGTGCTTCGTTCAGCCCCGAGGTCTTTCCTTTTTAGGGTTTACTTTCTAGGACACACACGCGCACACACTTCAGAGTGTTACGGGTGCCAAGAGACATTAAAGATTAAGTGATCTTTGATTAAAAACGTTTTACATTAGGATTATGTTCTTCAGCTAAGAATAATATATCTTCCTTCCTTTATTTATTTATTTTTTTCAGCTTTTTTCAGCAGCTATAAATGGGATGTATTTTACCACATGACGACCGGTTTACACAAATATGTTTTGAATATATGCTTCATGTCTTCACTGCTTTTATCTCATAGATATTCTCTCTGTATTGCTTGTGAGCATATATATGGCATAATGAGTTTATCTTATACATACAGTGTGCCTACATTTAAGTGTGTTGAAATGATATTTAGCGCCACCAGATTTAGACACAAGTTAGTGTTTAGTTCATATGCTCCATCACAGTTAGTTACTTGACCACCCCTTTTAAACAAGTTTATAATTTAATTAACATAAAAAGGTTTGCAGTGGTTTGTGTAAAGAAGGCATGTTTATCTCGACTGATGCACGATTACAACATTTAAACAAGCCGCCTTCATTGGGATGAGCAGTTGCCTTGTGGGAAATGATAAAGCAACTTAATAAGTGGTTAAACCTGAAAGCAATCACGTCTCAGAGCGGGAAGAAACCCAAACTCACTGTGACAGAGTTGAATTTCAGCTGAAGAGGCTGTTTCGTAGCACCTCACAGAGGAACCCACTGGGCTTTCAAAACAGCCCAGACGACTCCTAATCAAACAGGCTCTCACTCTCACATCCCCGACCGGCCCGCTGACAGCGCTGTGTGCGACCTGTTAAGTCTTCCCCGTTATTAACAGGAGCTGCGGGTGTGAGCTCTACGTATTCCCCCGCAGGAGGCGGCTTCAGTTTCTCATCAGGCCTATTTGCTCGGTTGCATTTAAGAGGAAATCACGCTGGTCTTTTTTTAAACCACAGCAGCCGAAAACCTCATAACCCACACATTAAATAAGATGTTGCTGCCTTTAATTAAACCAGCGTGGAGAGAGATATTAGCCCAGCGAACATTTCACGCTTTTGCATGGCCATCAGCCACGGTTTCATCCCCACCAGCGTTCAGCTAAACGTGGGTAATGCACTGTGAAAAATAATTTCCTTGATCAGTATTTTTGTCTTAACTTCAAATAAACATATCAAGACATCCTAAATCAAAATTAATATACTTGAGAAGCAAAATCGGGACTGACTTATATAAGATGTCTTTAACTGCTATGTACTTGCATAAAGATGTTTATTGTGTACATATGTGTCTATTGTGTACATATTGTTCTTGCATTCAAAGTATCTTCATGTTTTTATACTCTTAATCCTAAACCCACCCCAAACCATAAATCCACCTCAATTCTAAACCTACCCCGAACACGTACGTACACAGTAAGTACAATGTATTTAATTATTGTTTTTTCTTTTGTAAACCAAAATTGTATTGTGGTTCTGGTCCTCTAATACAAACTAGTAGTGTTTTAAAAGTGCTGCGTTTTAGTGTAACAGCCTGGAAATGCTAACCTGTTTGTTCCACTCTTGCCATGCTTTTTATTGTGGCAAGAGGTTTGTTTTTAGAAAGGTGATATCTCACCAAAAAGTCAATTTCAAGGAAATTCAGTTCACTCTGAAGCCATATTTAAAACACTTCTGTGTCTCCTATCTAGTTGCATGGATGGCAGATATATCTAAAATGTCTTGCTAAGGTCACAATAAAATAAAATTTTTCCAACCAACAATTAAACCTATCAACTGTACCTCCTCCAGAGATTTTTTCTTTTATTCTGTGGCTGTATTGAGTGTTGTACTTTTTCTCATTTGTAGTAAATACCAATGAATCATTTTGGCATATTTACAGTGTAGCCTGTGGGAAAATCAGCTCTGTTCTGATCTGTGCCATTTTGGAACCCACTTTCTTTTGATTATTAATTATTTCTTTAGGCAGAGGCAAAAATATATCAAGTAACTGTGTATTCAATACAATAGCACTCTTGCATGGGAGATACTGCTTTCAAAAAATATATTGTTAATTAAGTTTTTTCACATGGGAATGATTTTTTTCATACATAGTCCAAAACATGAAATTAATTCAAGATAAACTCTCTACCAAAAATGATTCTTTGCATTGCTTGTGCATTGTTGACTGATTAACATCAGGTCTGAGCTTTCAGACCGATACCGTTACCTTCATCTTTTGTGCGCCCGCCTCACGTCTGGAGGCTGGGAAGCACTGCATCCAATGTTCCATCTTTCCAGAGAATTGTGGAAGAAAGACGAGTCAGCCATCCGATTCTTGTGATTCATATCCGTGTGTGCGCAAACCTCTGAGGTGCACCCAACAAACCCAAGCCTGAGGACACAGTGTGTGGGTGTATGTATATATTCATGTGTGTTACCTGCAGTGCAACACTGATAGTGTGCGTTTACGTGTGTGTGTGTGTGCAAACGGAACTGTTTGTTGATTCCAGTCACATCTCCTGTATCGTGCTGCCTGCCAGCAGTAGATTCTCCTCTTTTCATGCCTGCTGCCTCTCATTGCCTGTGCAATGGCTGCTATGCACAGAACCGTCATTAGCACACAAAGCAGGATTGATAAGCTAGACTTCAGTGCCATTGGGCGAGAGGAGAGAGAGCAAGCCATGTTCTCGCCCAAGCACTCTCATTATAGACCACAGTGGAACAGTAACCATGTATTAGAGCTTTTGTATGGATTGTGTGTTTACATACGTGCTTAAAGTGATAGTTTATGTAAAAATGACAATTCATCCTTTACTCATTTCAAACCAGCTAAAACCAAGCTTTTTGTGAATTTTTGATTCAATTTCTTCAGAGAAACAAACATTTAACATTTAATTGGTTGTTAGGGTTGTGGCGGTACATGTATTCATAATAAAAATGTCGGTAGATACATTTAAAACAGTACATTTGATGCATTGATACATTTGTATCATTGATACATTTACATCTGATTCTGATTGGTCAGTCTCATGCTCCTCTACAAGCGATGCCCCATAGGGTTTATTCTGTCACAGTGACCGGCTGACTGAACATTATCACTTACAAACAATGTGTTCCACATCGAATGACCGCAGGACTGTGACAGCTGGTCAGATATTGTGAAGACGTCTGCGCTTTTAAAACATTTCTCACAGAGATATTCACAGAACAACAGCAGAGACAATAAAAGCATCTTCAGACTTCCTCTGTCATCTTCCTGTGAGCTCACAAGGACCTTCACACACTGTGACACTCGGTTTATTGTATGAATTCTTCTTGCGGTTTGTTTTCGCCTCGATTCCCCGCAGACGGTGATAATCTGTTTTGAACTGACTGTGAAAGAGAGACTGAGACAGAGGAGCCGACAGAAATCATGTCAGATGCTGTTATTAGGCTCCGTTTTCACATCCAGTACAAAGCAAAAATATGTCTTCATGAAGGAACACATCATTTCCACCCTCTGCCAACGCGAATATGCATTTGCCTTCATCAATTCAAAACGTTAGACCTGAGAGGAGGGCTTTGTGTGTGTGAGAGAAAGAAAAATTATCACACACCTGTGGATAGAGTCGCCAGCCTTTCTGTATAATACAACGTGGGCATTTAAAGGGACAGAATCGTGTTTCATATTAAATCCTTCAGGGTGCCATTGGTTCCGTATTTTAATGGCTGAGAACACTGAAGTATTTATTACATTTAAATCCTTTTTTTGCATGTGTTTGTTAAACATTACAAATTTAAATCAGGCTAGATTTACAGACAGCTTTAATGTGTTGTGTTAGAGCTGTAGCCTTGCTTTTTGTTGGTACAAACGTTGCTGTAATATTGTATGAATGTTTCTCATTGAAGCAAAAAAAGCAAAGCTGATCTTTTGTTCACGTATACAATTCCACAATGATCATCTGTTCTTGAGTTTTTCAGGATATATACAGGATCTGAGTGGTTTTTATTTATTAATTTTTCATAAATTAAAAATGTAATGTAAGGGCAAAAAACAACAAGGGCACAGAAAATAAAAAGACATGGCTAGCAATAAGAAGATTTGAAAAGAGAGTTAGGAAAGGTGTGATGTGAGACAGAGAGGCAGATGAGAGTGATAAAGTGAGATTAAATCTATTGCATCTTTTGCTCTTTTTCACTTTGAATAAATGAAGGCAACATCGCTCGCCAAAACAGGAGGGACCGAGAGGGGCTCAGAGCTCTGCCGTTAGATGATATGAGCATTTTCCCATTTTCCCTGCAAATTATAAGCGAGAAATTCCCAAATGTGTTGTGCACAGTCTTATTTCTTGTTCATTGTGCTTTACATGCCTGTGTTACGTTCTCTGTGTAACTCTCACACTTTCTCTGCATTGTGTTTCTGTAAAGGTTAATAAAAACAGAGTGTTGTAAGACCCTGTCCCACCACTTTTGACATAACTGACGTCTTCATATGTCAGGTCTCTGAACAGATGCTACTTTCATAACGTTACAATACCAACATTTTCACAGTTGATACCGATATCATTGAATTTTAATAATTCTTGATAGCCATTTTTTATACTATATCAAAACTTATATGTTAATAAGCATACTCCTTTATTGTAAAATAAATATTACAGGACAGAGAAACATCAGAAATGAATATATCAATATACACAAAGAAATATAAAAAAGATTATATATTTTATATATAAGAATAATTGATAAAGGGCCATTGAATTAGACTGGGGAAAGACTATGTATAAGCTATAACCTTTCTGTTATATCAGTTAACTTTGCTTATCTCAGCTTTATTTATTATTTATTTGCTGAGACAACTATGAGAAGACCATTTATTTGCTGGGTTGGGTTCATGCTGGGTCAGTACTCCCTAGAGATACCTGTTCTCCAGAGATGCCTGTACCTCCAGCTGGGCTGTTGTCTCGGCTCCACTGGTTAATATTTCAAGGTTGAGTTGGACAACCGCATAGATCGGATCTTTCAAGTTTTAATGGAGCTGTTTAAAGTACTAGAAGTACTGTGAAAAACACGTTAAGTCTATGTTAACTGGAGTACCGTTAAGTGGTCTGTGTGCTGTTGTGCTCCTGCACACAAACACACAGCGTTTGTCACACAGCTGTAGAAGTGATTTGGAGGGTGAGAGAGGGCGAGATCTGCTCTTCAGGGTAGTCCCACTTGAAACTAATGGAGCTCACTGTCATAGAAGGCTTTCCTAATGGACTCTCAGTTTGTGCTCATTCTGTTCCAACTGGATCCACTGTAATGCCCTGCAATCATAATATTTGATCTTAGCTGTTTCAAACGCCACTGAATATTGCTTTGAAGAGAGATGAGGATTATTATAAACGTCCCTTATAGGGGATATAGATGTAGGATTATGGAATGGGGCATCATAAATGGTTGCTGGTATAAATTTCTATCATGGTGTTTGGAATGTTCCATTATTCTTAGTTGTTTCCAGTTTGATCTAATCTTTCTCATCGGTCACATAAAGTTCACTTGCGGTCGGTTAGTATTTAAAACCCTGTGTTTCCTGTTTGGGTTTTCAAAAATGAAACCCCAAACAATTCTTTGTGGTAAGGTGACTACAGTTCCTTAAAATCAGTGACACAAAACAAGGATATTTCTACACTGTAACCTAACCACATGCAAACCAATAGCAAAAATAAATAAAACTATTTAAATTTGATTTTATTTCTGTGGCATTGTACTAGGTAGCACCGTCCGTTGTGAAATCTGATTGGTCCAAAATTGTGCACCTGTACATCAAACATAAACATAAACAACTGTACATTACACATCAAATGTCTCCTGATTGGCTGTGATTGTGTGTTTTCGCTCAGCTGTTTAACGTTCAAAATGAACAAACAAATCGCTTGTCCCAGAACTTTACGCCTTATTAAGACACATTATTATAAGGTCAATTTAGTTTATATGTCCAAAAAATCACTATAGGTGTCTTTGAATAGTGCTTTTGATTGATTGAAATTCAAATGTAACACACGCACAGCTAGTGTCTCTCTCATTGACAGATGACTTTGTAATCGTGGGCTGTTATCTCCAGCATTACGTCTGTTGCATCAGGCAGTGTAATACAGCTGACCTTGTTTCCCAGCAGCTCTCTGATTTATTTTGTCATACTTGTTTCCTTTTATCATACATCTTCAAATGCTGCTCAGTTTTATGTATTCATACAGTTTGAGTTTTAAATGTCTGTCTTTCTGAGCATCACCCTAGAAGAATCATTTTAATAGTCAGTGCCTCAAAGTGCCGTAGAGAAAGTTTGAACCATTATTTAACTCATTGTGGTTCATTGCTTGAGCAATAAGGAGGGCATTGTGTGGAAAGAAGGAGAAGATTGTATGAAAAGCAGTGTCCCATTAAGCACATAAAGACAATTGATTTGCACACCAGCAATCCAGTAAAAAAGTACAAAAGCAATTTAAAGTTTATCCTGCATTTGTAACTGTTTTTCCGTTATTATCCCTTGGCAGAATTTGACTTGTAAAGATGATTTATTTATATTTACAAGTGTCTATTATTATTTTACATAAACTATTTTTTAGAATGCATATGATGTAACATTTACATTTATTCATTTGGCAGACACTTTTATCCAAAGTGACTTACAGTGAATTCAAGGTATACATTTTTATCAGTACTTGTATTCCCTGGGATTGAACCCATAACCTTTGCACTGCTAACGCAATGCTCTACCAGTTGAGCTACAGGAATTACACAATTGCATGGTTAGTAAAGTCAGTATTTTACGGAGTGCTTTGCAACAGAGCACATATAGTTGCTGTGTTTCTGTGGATTCCACAAAGTGGATAAAAGGTTCTAGAGTTCTTTAAGGAACCACAAAATGTTGTTCTGTGATTGATACCCTTACTTTCAAGAGTGCCGTGTGGGAGGCATTTTAAAGCTTTTCAGACATTTTAATACAATCTCAAACATTTCTCGACAAGTTCTTACAGCTGTCTCATTTTGTTCTGTTTTTACTTCTAAGAAATTTCAGGAAAAACATCAGCGTTAAAGATGATACTTAAATGAAAAAGAGTCTCAAAACTAGAGAGCAGTAACGTATTTCTGAGTGGTTATTCTGAAATTGGACAATATTTAAAGATGTTTAAGGATTTTTGGAAAATACAATTTTTTGATCGTCGTTTGATGACTTGTTTTGCATAACTTTGTTCTCTTGCTCTTTCACTTGGTTCCTCAGTGTTGCTTTTGTTCTTCCCTCTCTGTAACACGAGTGAGGGTGAGCGTGAAATTTGGGATTGAATCTGAAATCCGGGTGATTGATCCCAGTCAAAGTCGGGCTCTAATGATTAGCAGCTTGTTCTGAGGCAAAGGTTAAACGTTCCACAACCAGGAGTAATAAAGTGTTCGTTAAGCTAACCAATTATCTGCGCTTGGCGCCCCATAAAATATTTAACCATCTGTTATTGACTTCAGATTAGAGTGCAAAGACAATTTCCTAAGAAAGCCACATTTTCCACAGATGTACTTATTACTCATCTCATACTTATTTAGAATTTTACAGTAGAATTCCTATACTGATTTTTTTATCTTTGTTTTACTCTGTTTTATTGGTTTGCTGTATGACATTAGTGCTGTAAAGTTAGTTTGCTATCTAAACAGGCACTCAAAAAATGTTCAATAAACATAATTAAATTGGGGGAAAGTTTTCCACGCAATTAAATTAAGCCCTTTCGAGCAAAAATAATTAGTTTGAATAGATTTGTTCTAGTCTTGTTGAATGAACTTAAATTCATTTTGTTCTGCCTGATGCAATGAAAATGAAAAGCACTGAGCTGGATTCAAAGTCAGGTTGACTGCACAACCATCGGAAAGACAAATCACAGATGAGATCTCTTTAATATCTCAAATATTTCTCCTAGACAGCAATGAGATTACATGGAGGGCAAATGGGAACAAGTCTCCCGTATCTCATATATTTCTCCTGAGAAAAAGACCCTCACAAATGT
>JAZGTK010014961.1:0-13465 GCA_036877625.1 Ambastaia sidthimunki
CTTTATTTGTATTGTCTTATTGTATTATTTGTCTATAGTTAGTCTTGTTTGTCTTAGTGTAGTAATAAACCGTTGTGTATCCACTTGTGATTGTTTCTGTGTTGAACTGCTCACAAACGAACGTCACTTAAACTTGTTGATCTTGTTACATGCTCTGAAGTAGCACTGTCTATTAGTAAGAAGTGTATTTTTTAGTGGCCACAGGAAATGACATTTCTTAGAGTTAAGTACAATTATGAATGTTTCGCTGGACGAATGCATTAATTAATTGTTCTTAATTCTGCTTAATCAGGTAAACATATATATACATCTTACAATAATTAGTATAATTAATTACGGTTAATTATACTTATTATTCCCTTTGAGCTAAGGCTTAAATTCCCTCGTTTTAGCGGAAGAGCGATAGTGTTTTAAATAACGCTTTCCAACCCGGCTGATACACTACATATATATACACATACACACCTACATACACACCTACATACACACCTAAATATATACATGTATACATGCATACACATACACCCACATATACACATATGAAAGAGTTGCAGATTGATAGAATTAATAAATGATATTATTATTAAGTGATACTACTACAGAGTTTCCCAGGTAAGTTGTCTAAGCTAGTGTCAGCAGACTCCCTGTAAGCAAGCCAACAGGGCAACCAAAACTCCAATGATTGATAAATGGAGAAAAAAACCTTGTGAGAAACCAGGCTTGACAGGGAGGGCCAGTTCTCCTCTGGCACGTTAAAGCTGCAGTCTGTAACCATAACTATGGCTGGTTAAAAGAAAAGCTCAATGATTAAGTGATAAAAAGGAGTCAACAAGGAATGAGGCCATGAAGTTGATGGTTTAAAATACGGAAATTGATGTGGAAGGCGGTAATAGCATAAAGTTACTGATAGCAGCCCTAACAACAATCTGCTGTTACATGGCAGACTGTATGCTGATGTTTAAAAATGTAGATGAGTGGTTTTAAATAGAATCAAATAGCAACCAAGCAGATTAGCATTAAATTAGGAATGTAAAGTATAAGACCATCACTGTGAGTGGGCCAGGCTGTGGATGTAGATCTTCTGAACGCCTGGAGCAGGGACCACATCTAGGAGGAACTGGAGACCGGGATGGCCTGACGGAGACTGTATCCAATTTTGCAGCAGGCCGATCTAACGCTCCCCTGGGAGGAAGCCCCAAAACAGAATAATTAGCGTAGCTGCTGTTCATAACAATATAAGCATAAATCAACTCATAAATCATTTAAACTGCAAAATCGTGTCTGAGCCCCGAACAGTATCTGGAAGATCATTCCAGAGTTTAGGAGCCAAATGTGAAAAAAGCTCTGCCACCTTCAGTGGACTTTTTTATTCTAGGCACAACCAGAAGACCAGAGTTGTGAGAGCTAGTCCAGTCTGGAGGTCATAAAAGCATGAACAAGCTTTTCCGCATCAGAACCAGATAGGATGTTACGCAGCTTAGCAATATTTCTTAGGTGGAAGAAGGCAGTTTTGGTAATGTATGCCACATGACTCTCAAATGACAAATTACTGTCCAATATGACGCCCAGGTTTTTAACAGTGTTGAGGTAACATTACATCCTTCTAAATTGAAATTGTAGTCAGAGAGGGTCTGTTTATTTGAGTTTGGCCCAATAAGTAACATCTCTATTTTATTTGAATTTAAAAGAAGAAAATTACATGTCATCCAATGTTTTATGTCTCTAAATAAGTCTGACAGTGTCGCTTTGGAAGTAATATCATCTGGTTCTGAAGTAATATATAGTTGAGTATCATTGCGTAACAATGGAAGTTTATCCCATGACTTCTTATTATATTTCCTAGTGGCAGCATGTATATTGTAAACAGCAAAGGGCCCGAAATAGACCCTTGAGGCAGACCATATTATACTGGCATTAGTGCAGACGATTCCCCGTTTAAATGTACAAACTGATAACGATTAGATAGGTAGGAGCGAAACCATTGCAATGCCTGCCCTCGTATGCAACGTAAGTTTGTAATCGATCTAACAGCAAGACATGATCTATAGTGTTAAAAGCTGCTGTAAGATCAAGTAAAACTAATAACAAAATGCAGCCCTTTATCTGCCGGCAAAGTAAATCATTTGTAATTTTGACCAGTGCAGTTTCTGTGCTATGATGTGGTCTCATGACTGGAATGTTTCAAAAACATCATGCCTGTGTAAAAAGCCGACAGTTAAGAGGATACAACCTTATCTAAAATCTTTGACATAAATGGGATATTCGAGATCGGTCTATAGTTTGCAAGTTCATTTAAATCCAGTTGCAGTTTCTTTAGGAGAGGCTTAATAACTGCTAGCTTGAAGGAACTCGGGACATGACCTAGGCAGAGAGAGGAGTTAATAATATTGAGAAGATAATTCTCAGCTGCTGGTAACAGTTCTATCAATAGTTTAGTCGGTATGGGATTTAATAAGCATGTAGTTGGTTTGGAAGAGATGATGAGTTTATTGAGAGCATCCTGGCCTATAGGTGTAAAGCATTCCAGCTGCTTGTGAGAGGCAGCTTTAAACAATAGTGCAGTAATGAAGCTGGTCGCGTAATTTCAATTATGTTACGTATGTTTTCAATTTTTTCTGTAAAGTAATTCATGAAATCGTTGCTGCCTAAATTCACTAGCATACAGTTGCTGAATGCTTCATGTGTGCATAGCTTTTCAGGAAATGCACACCTACGAAGTAGTTCCTGCTCTGTGAACCGCATTACAGTATCATATTATTTCACCAAATTAACTGCTTAAACGAACAGGTTGCAGCATTATACACTGTACACAAGTAGCCCCCCCACCTCAGAGCAGCAGTCTGTCATATATAAAGTAAAAAATCAATGTCATATTTTCTAGAAGCAGGTCAGACTGGTGCAGCCCTGCATACCATGACAATCTTCGAGGCTTACTCAAAGACCTGGATACTGGAAAGGGTTTTCTCCCTGATGGTGGTAAGAGCTCCACAGAGCCACAGATTCATCTCTCTGTGCCACCAAGCAGATCACATCATTGCTGCTAGGATGGCTAAGAAGAACCAGCCCTGATGTGCTCAGGGCACTGGGGTTGTGTCCTCTTAAGTAAGAATAAGTTACACCATGACACTGTGTGCTCAATCTTGCCTGATTCCCTCAAGGGACTGATTTTGCTAACCCTGCCATATGTGGGGCTTTAGGAAGCAACAGTCTCCAGGGGATCTTTTACGCAATCTCTGCTCAACAAAGTTGCCAGAGCCTCCTCATCTGAGGGTATTGGGACCCCAAATGTCATCCATCTCATTTTACTGGCATGCCCACCGCTGTGATGAACTCAGAGCATATCCCGCTTTTAGGCTGACCTGCAGAGCTGCAGTCCCTTTTAGGCTGAAGGGGCTAGAGAGGGCTCCCCTGCCTTTAAGGGATTCAGGTTTTTTCTCCAAGAGGGATGAGGAGGCTACATTAAATTTTAGCTCTACATTGCTTGAACTATGCTCTGAGAGGTTATGGGTTTAAAATTGTTGATGCCCAAACTTATTGCGTCACAAATCAAACCAGGGGATTGGTTTGTTACATTATAACTTAAAAATTTGAGATAGAGAAATAGACATGTAGATTCTGTCTGATGCATTGGTGGTTCAGCATTGAGATGTTGCTTTTGCTCATATAAGGTGCTTGAGTTTAAAAATGAACCAAGTAGAACCACCTATTTTGAGGTAGTATGTGAATCTGTTCGCTTACATTGAGTTGACCCATTGTCCACCCTGTTCCACTTCAGATAATACTCCATGGGAGATTCTCATCCAGAGGGACCTTATATATCAAGTGCAGGGCTAAATTTTTAAACACTGGTCCAATATGGAAAAACTTGAGCATTGTGTGAAAGGTGCTTCTTACACCTAGTCCACTACTCGGTTGGTTCAGTACTGGAGTTTTTGCAAGAGCATCTTCAGCAGGGTTGTCCCTGCTACCCTTAAAGGGGGGGTGCAATGGTATGTCATGCTTTCTGACTTATTAACAATGTTAAATGTGCTGTCTTTTCATGGTCAGCTTGTCAAAAAATGAGATGGACATATTACGTAGTATTTCTTTGCTAGTCACACTCCCCCAAGGTTCGTACTGGTTTCGGAAAGTTTTTTTGAACATAAGAAATTGTTACGTAACAATTTCTGGGGTCCCTGATTGGATAATTCTCCTGGCAAAGGAACGCCTACGTGTAACCCAGCAAGAGAAAAAGCTTGCCCATACGTCAGCGAATGTCCATGCACGAACCATAACTGTGTTTCACTTATGTAGTTGTGGCCAGTGCTGCTGTCAAGGAGTTTGTATCATACCAAGAATCAGCAATGGCGCAAAGGAAGCATGTTTTTTACTGTGAGGGAAAGAAATTGTTGTTTAGCTTTCCTAAGAACCCGGCAGTAAGACAACAGTGGATGCAGTTTGTTTTTCCTGGACAGCAACGGAGTTGCGAAAACGTGAATGTTTGTTACCGGCACTGATGACTGTTTTTTAAATTGTTTTGTTTTTTTATGGCTTAGCATGTTTCAAATAAAGAAAGTGACATCCCATCCTTCGTGAGGAGTGAACACACACTGCAAGTCGTGAACACACACACACCCGGAGCAGTGGGCAGCTATCATTGCAGCGCCCGGGGAGTAATCGGGGGTTAGGTGCCTTGCTCAAGGGCACTTCAGTTGCTACCTGCCAGCGCTGATATCGAACCAGCAACCTACTGATTACAAGCCCGACTCCTTAACCAGTAGACCACAACTGCCCCCTATCTGGTCATGTTTACACTCTAAATGTTCCTCTCTTAATTTAATCTCTTAAGTGATGGTGTATCCCTTACCACACTCCTGTTACTATAATCCAGGTTACAATGCATAAACTTTCCAGAACCATCATAAATATGCAAATGTGGTTCTAAGCAGAACAAAGAAACTTTTCCTGCCTAAGCATATACCATCTCATTGGTCCGCCGCATTTTAAGAGGTGTGACGCACTCAGAGTTTGAAAGTCCATCACACAGACCAAACTTTGCTCGCTTTCTCTCTACAAACTACAAACAGAGATGGCACCAGAAGCATAATGTTACTAATTGCAGCTATAACATCATACTGCTGTGACTAGGCAGGAAACAAAATATGTAGAATCTTACTGAGCTAAAGGTAGGTAAGTAGATAATGGGAAGTTTAAAAAAGAAGTCCATTACCTACCCATTGCTTTTAGATAATCCAGGTTATGGCTGTATTCTTCTTAAATTGGCATGAGGATGAGCAGGGGCTGGGTTGGTCTGTCGCAGGGATCGTCCCATCGTCTCCCCAAAATCTGGTTTGGAGAATGCCGGATCCTGCTGATTACAGAAAGACAGACAGACTTAGAGTAGAGCCAGTATATCTGTTCTTATGGTAAGTGCCTCCCGTTCTGGTTAATGTCATTAATGCAGTCCCTTAAGGGATTTGAGTCAGAAAACTGTAGGAGTATGTTTACGTTAGACTAAAGAGACAGGTCTTTAATCTACATTTAAACTGACTGAGTTCTTCCCAGACAACACTGGGAAGACTGTTCCTGAGTTTGGACACCAAGTATGAAAAGTATCAACCAACCACACTTGATTTTGAACTTCTAGGTATTATTAACTGGCTGGAAATATGAAATACCAGTAAACATGAAGGACTATAATGACAAAGTAGCTACCTCAGGTACCAAGGAGCTAAACCATTCAGGACCTTGTAGGTAATTAGTATAATTTTGAAGTTTATATGAAGAGTTTGGTTCCAAAACGGGATAAACGCCAATTTAAAAAAAATCGAGATACTGCCAAAATAAGCTTCACATTCGGTCTCTATTCAAAGTTCTGTCATCAATTTAAAAAAAAAATGCGATATCCACCGTGTTTTCCTGCACTGTTTCTTCCCTTTTTTCCCGAACGCGATAAACGCTAGTCCTGATTTTCAGCAAAACGAAACATATCCATTGACCAATCACGGCGCACTATTTCAACACACGCAAACTGTGCTGGCTGCGCCCTGTCAGTAAACACAGGTAAACACTGTTGTCTTTTGAATGGGTGTTTTCAGCGTTATAAAATGAACAACTTTAATGGCATCGATGAGCCAGTTACTTGTTTCTTCTATGGGAAAGAAGCGCAAGCCTTCCAAAGACGATCACAACAGGGAACATATAAAGAAAAAACGAAACTCAGGCGGTGGGAAAATACCGGCGATCTCTCGGGACTTGTTATATGTATAGAACAAGAGAAACTTTTATCACAAATGATAACTTAGCAAGTGATTAGTATGGAGTGATTTTCCGGACAATTTTCAAAAGGAATTGCAAATTGTATTTGCAATTGCTTTTTACATATGTGGACGCATAAATTGTGCCATAATCCAAATGCAAATATTTCATTATCATTTGCGTTTTCGCATGAGCACAGTGACTGCCAAATTTCAAATGGAAATGCAAAGTCTGTTTGCATCTGTATTTGCTATGATTTACGAGTAACGAGCCTGTCATATTTAAATAGCAATCTTAATTTCCAGATTAGCCTTTTCACTTTCTCTGCTTCACGTACGTAGCTGCCAAAACTCAAACGCAATCGCAATTCATTTTGCATTTGAATTTCCGAGGCATCACACCGAAACCTGTCAATCAGCGTCAGAGGTGGGACTATACTGTGGGGCGTGTTCTGTCCCGTACAAAAAGCTTGTACAAAAAGCCTGTCAGCCACTTCACTCAGATTGGTACGGAGCCCCCGAGGGGACATAAAAAAAACCGGTAGAAAAAAAAAAAGGAAGGTAGTTTTGCGAGATCTCGCAATACTTTTTGTTTCGATATACTGTAACTATGGGTGCTCCCCGGCTCCGCCGCAACGTCGGCTGCTTTTAACTGCTTTTTTGTCTTGAGTTGCTGCTGCGTGCAACGTTAATGCGCTGGCAGGAAGCCAGCCAATCTGGAAATTGAGATTGCTATTTAAATATGACAGGCTTGTTACTCGTAAGTCATAGCAAATACAGATGCAAACAGACTTTGCATTTCCATTTGAAATTTGGCAGTCACTGTGCGCATGCGAAAACGCAAACGATAATGAAATATTTGCATTTGGATTATGGCACAATTTATGCGTCCACATATGTAAAAAGCAATTGCAAATACAATAGTACTATCACATTAATGTTGAGTGAACTTGTTTATGAATAATTATATCTTTGGTGAAGAATGCTTTATTTATAAACAAATCTCAATATTAATTATCTACATTCACTATACTTATGCCTCAAGTATCCTGTATTTTGAAGATTCTCTAGCATCATCATATGCGGTCATTCGAAACGAGTATGACTGTCCTCTCATTTGGGTCTACTTGTGGGACTTTGGATGGCTGTAGAGGCCAATCCGCGATCCGCATACTTTGGTGCAATGTGGACAGGAGAGAGTGGTAATCATTGGTGATGGTGAAGCCTTTTTATCTTTCTCCTTGCGAAGCTGTCGCTTTATTTCTGCGGCATGGCGAAGTTCTATTTCATGATGTGCTGCACCATCCTGCACTGATTTCTTCCAGGAGCTTCTGTCCAGTGCAATGTGTTCCCAGTTGCTCAAAGTAATATGGAATTTCTTCAATATGGCCTTGATATTGTCCTTATAATGTTTCTTTTGCCCACCAGTTGCTCAACAACTTGTTTAACGTGGGGAGACTGGTGCACAGACACTCACCATACGGTCCTTGACAGAGATGGGTCAGAATCCAGTGGCATGGAATCCAAGACGATTCTGCTGCAGCCTTTATCCGCCTTCACAGCCATTGTGATGCTCCTGTAAAGCCAGCCATCATCCTCCACCTGCACTGCCATTGAGGTCTTGGTTGGATTGCTCTTTGTCAGGGAACCTCCTCCTTGACCTTACTGCCATGGGTGACCCTACCATGAGCATAGCTCCAGACGGCATCGCTCTTGGGATCACAGGACCACGGAAACCTCTCCACCACGACAAGGTGGCAATCTCGGAGAGGATTCTCTGGCAAGCGTATCACAAATGGCAGGGTTTAGTGAACAGCACTGAGTGGTTAAATGCTCTACATGTTTTGGATCTCATTTAACTTGTTGTGTACGTGACTGTTGTGCCCTATCATCACTATTCATATCTATGCAACCAATGACTAAATTACTAAGATTTTTTAAATATTTAGAGAAAAGGAAACTATAAGAAACCACATGGAAATCACAACAAATAGAGGGCTGAGCTAGAAGCTCTAAGAAATGGTGGCAGATTTAGTTAAAAACATACTTTTTAATAAGATTTTGGACAGCAAAGAAATCTTGGTCTCAAATTATCATTACTCAGCAATAAAGCTAATAAAATTATGACTGTTCTTTTCCCCCTCTATAAATTTGCTTTGGCAGACTGTGATTTGCCAATGGAGATTAGAAGAGAAGTTCAATTCAATTTCAATTCAGTATTATTTATATAGCGCTTTTTACAATGTTACATTGCTTCAAAGCAGCTTTACACAAAATACTAAGATACATTTAGAAATTAATAAACAAATTGGAAAAAATAAAAATTCTGACATTCTACACAATATATGGTATTATTGCAAATATGTTGTGCAATTCTTTTTGGACAATAATATGAAGGATTTACAATAACACCATTAAATACACACAATACACAAAACAAAATACATACAAGTAATATAATATGTTAGAATGATTACATTGATTAAATAATTACAGAATCTTAAGCTAAGTATATGTCAGCAGTCTCCCAGTAAGCAAGTGGCAAGAAACCAAAATCCAGTGATGTATAGATGGAGAAAAAACCTTAGGACAAACCAGGGCCAGTTCTCCTCTGGCACGTTAAAGCTGCAATTTGTAACTTTCCTGGATATAAACGCAATTTATAATTTTATTGATTTAAAATTATTGGGTCTGATTTTGTCAAACACTAAAGAAATGTTACAAGCAGAGGTGGTGGCAGAATGTTACCAATTGCAGCTATAACATCTCACTGCTGTGACAGAGCAGGGAGAAAATATGGAATTAAGCTAATCAAGGGGTTAAGTATGTTAATAGTAAGATTAGCCCTGACACAGCTGGCTACAGGGCCTTGGGGAAGTAAAAGACAGACAGACTTAGTGAGAGCCAGCACATCTGTTCTAATGGGAAGTGTCCCCAGTTCCGGTTTACCTAATTAATGCAGGCAAACAACCCCTTATGGGATTTTAAGTTAAGTTATAAATAAGCGCAAACCTGGCTGCAAGATATGTCAAGTCCTGTCATGACAGAAGGACACAAAACACAAAAACTGACACTGTATGACAGAACCCATTTTTTTAAAATTGTTTTTATTTTCTCTCTTGTTGTGTAATTTTGTTAAAACGTTTATATTTAATGTTCCTGTGCTTTGGCAATGTAAAAAAATATTTTTATCATGCCAATAAAGCGTTTTTGAATCTTGAATCTTAACTGGGCATGCTTGTGTGTGGCTGTCACGAACTACATTACCCAGAACCCCGTGCTGGGGCCCCGCCCCTTCCAGGTGGTTATTTCCCAATTACTTACGCTATTTATACTCACCCTTCACACGAACTCTCTGCGAAGTCTTGATTTGCCTAGTGTGATCATTTCTGAGCGGTTTTCCCTGTGTTATACTTACCTGGCGTTTACCTTGGACTGTTTACCCATTTACGATCGTTTGCTCGACCCCGCTGTGTTCTGGATTTACCCTTGTTGTCTGCCGCCCCCCAAAGATGATGATGTTGAGGTGAGTTTAAAAACGTGTCATTCATTTTCATATTATTATTATTCTAGATCATGGTTTGTTGTCAAGGCTATGAAAAAACTAAACTCAGTTGACATGTTTAAAGCTTTAATTGGATATAGTTTGAGGCTTAAACTATATCCATTTGCAGTTTTAACTGAGGTATAGTTAAATAACTACTAATAAACATAGTTTGAATAAATACCAAATAGTAATCTACATGGGCTATTTAGTAAAGTTGTACTCAGGTTATCCAATTATAGCCTAAAAATTACTTGGCCTATCAATAGCCGTCCCCAATTTGTTGTAACCTGCTGACTAAGCCTAGAGAAAAAGAAATTATATTCTTTTATATCTTTTAGGGACCACAACATTTTAGGGAGGCTAAGCGCAGGGGAGGCTTCTCCAATATAGCACAGTTCTCTAAATACAATGGGTACATACAATAAACCTATTGTCTCAATAAGTGAGGAGTTTAATATAGCTCCTCAGCATATCATATCCCTACAAGGCGGCAGCTATGCTACGAGTGAATTTTGTTAGTGGGGGTGTTGCGGGTTGGGGGCAACGTCCCTGAAAAGAGTTTTTGCTACTTGGGATGTCTGTAATTCACAACTTGGTCTTCTAACCATTTGCTAATAAATATGTTGGTTTAAAACATTTCCAGTCACAACACTGGAAAGTAGATTTAGCATAACTTATGCTGCTCTTTTGATGTTGTTCTGTATGGGAAATATAGAAATATAGCGTTGTTCTGTACGGGCCAACATAGCGGCTTTTATTGTTACAGTGGACATTGTTAGTGTGTACTTGCACTAGGCAAAGGTTGCCGTGAGCCGTGCACCGAGGGCGATTGTCCCCACTCCTCTGCTGGCCTGCACTCATACTCGAAATTAAAGTTCCAGGCGCTACGTCATTAAAAAACGTTTCATAGTTAAGGTAATGAACTCGGTGGTTCTCAACCGGGAGGCGCCAGCACAGGACGGGAGAGGGGAAAAATGACTCGCTGGCCAGGACTTGAATTTCGGCACGGGATTGCGGGGATTAAGCATAATTTAAGCCATTCTCGCAAATTTAACTTTTATAATGCGAGAAATTCCCGCACAAATGTATTTGCTTCATCTCAAGTCAAATTATGAAATGCATCGGACGCAAAAAAGTGTCTTTATTTTAGAATTTAATTCCACAAACAGCGCTGCACCGGCATCTCTGACTGTCGCTGAGCCCTGTAGCGCATCGGCGTGCGTGGCCTCCTGGGTCGCGCTAAACTTATTCTCACAAGGCTGTGTGACAAGCTCTAATATTCTGAGTCATAATGAGCTGCTTGTGAAGATAGTATCGCTTCCAAATTATATTATTTTATCCTGAAGTTCAAACATTAAATGCTGTTTTGCTCTTTAGAGCGCGCCTGCCGACTCAACACAGTATGGAACGCCAAACCTGCAACGAAGCGCGAGTAAATTATCTCCCTGTCTTAAAATGCGCGTTTCGTATGTTAATGTGGCGAGGGTACAGGGCAGTTTTTATACCCACAAGCCTAATGTCCATTTACTTGTAGAAAATCCGACTACGACACCTGGAAATTTCACCCAGGAAATGGAAATAAACCCCAAAGTTTATTAGGTCACACAGGTTCGCTTCTCTTTATAAAAAGGGTAGGCAAGAAACATGGGTATCAAAAATACAAATGTTTATTGACAATTCAGCAACAGAAAAGTTACTTAAAATAAGCACAGTAAAATGCAAATTAACAGGGCTGAGGTTACCCACAGGAGTGATCATTACACTGAAAAAAATAAATCTGAGTGGTTGTAAATGTTACATAATTAAATCTGTGATATTAACAATAAAATGTCAGGTTTGTATCTTTACATGAACATGTCTAGTTTTGTGGATATTAGGCTTCGTACGTTATAAACACAGAAAACGATGTCAATAAAAATATGGAATTTATGTTCTTATTTTAAAATGAAACAGAACATGCATTTCAGTCTGTTGTATGCAACAGCAGGTTTCACAGTGCGGGGATGTGACAGTGCGGGGATGTGACTGACTGATCCAGTCAGGAGGCTGCAGGTCATTACGTGTGTTCCACTATAGTCGCAAAAGCGAATCACCCGCGCAATTCTTTTTATCAGCGGTCAGGGAAGCACGTTGGGTTTTTGAACCTGGCGTAAGATTTTCTGGGGAAGAGCGAGAGCGTGAGACAGAGCATGAAAGCGTGCATGAGAGATGGTAACTCTGCATACATACTATATTTCAAATACGTCAAATGATTAAATCCACATTAGAACGCAACCGGAAGCGAATACAAACACTTAAACCACCTCAAATGGTGTTTTAAAGTGAGTTTTGAATAAGAGTAATATTAATCTGTTAAATTGTGTAACGTGACTTGATGCTAATTGCAGCTTTAATGCACGTGTCGCACCAGAGCTATTATATTCCACAAACTTGAATTCACATAAGGTCCAAGAGAATATGCTTGTTTGTTTTTAAAGTGACTTAAGATAATTGGTGGATGAATGTATATTGGGATCAAGGCAATGTTGATTGGCAAGCCATGCCAGAATAAGTTTAAGATTGTTGAGGTAAGCAATTTAATTATAGTTTTATAGAACAATTCATTTTTAATTACAGTTCTAGTTAAATTATTTGCTGTTTTTTGTTTCCTGCATTGTTTAGTTACTAACCATAACACGGTGTCCTTACCAGGTGATTCTCTTGACAAGTACACTGAATAAAGGTATGTAACGTTTAATAAATTGGTGGGGCTAAAATCATATTAACTCATTTAAATCATGGGCTAAATGATCATTTAAAATGATAATTGTTCAGCCTGCACAGGAGGAAGGGAGGAGCTGTTGGGAAGAAAATTGATGAGACCCTTGATATTTATTATACATGAGGCATACTTTGTAGCATTTATTTTAATGTGAAATGTTTTTGCATTCTGATTTCTGTATGTAAGAATCTTATATTTCACATTTGTAGGAAAGCAGCATTGAGTCCCGAAGAAAAACTGATCGGAGACTTTGGTGAAAAGACAGTTTATCAAGGACTACCAGGTGAGGAAAGTATATATCTGACCTCTCACTTTTTACAAATGCATAATGAAGGACAGCATTTATTTCTTACTCGGTCAATATTAAACATAAGGTCATTTTCCACAGGTTGTTCTTTACGTGGGATGATATGTAGAAAGAGAATCACAGAGGGGGTCACAAATGTATTTCTGATGTAAGTTCACATTTCTGTTTTTCTTGTCCATTGTTTGGTTGTTTGTTGTGTTGAAGTTGTTTGTGTTATTGCTTTTTGTGTTTTTATTGTTTGTATTTGTTTTTGTTGGCTAGTGAGTATTTGTGTAAGTGAATTGATGTTAAATTAATTGACCAGTGTCGAGCAGGACATATGACTTGTTTGAAACTGTATATTCTCATGTTTTACTATGCTAGTCTGTTGTGAGTGTGGCAAGCATTTGTTGAATTATTATCATTGTTGTGCTCTGGATTGGGGTTGAGTTTCATTGTAAAACCTGTTCTCCTTGTTAATGAGCTCTTTCTTGTCTTGGCAGGATCTGGGCACCAAGGGCAGGGGATTTCGGGTGGTGGTGGTGGTCTCACGTGTGCTATGATCATCACTAATAACAGACAGCGTGTGTGTGCATGCACTGTGGCGTGTAGTATTATCGGTGACAGTGGACTTT
>JAZGTK010014962.1:0-13464 GCA_036877625.1 Ambastaia sidthimunki
TTTACCAAAAATCTTGCCTTCATAACCTTATTTGACAGCCATGGTCACCATTCCCTTTTAGTGCTTCTGCTATAAATCTTTTGTGTTGTATTACAGGCTTCAAGAACATGAAGTTGAACAAATGATGACATAATTTCCTGTCTCTACACTATCCCTTGAATTATTACAAAAAAACTGTTACTGTACTGTACAAAACTTTAAGTTTAAAAAGTAAACGTTAAAAATAGACTTTTTTTCTGCAGCTACATAAATAAAATGTAAACATTTAACTGGTACAAACATTTCTTGGATTATCTACTCTAAACTTTTCATCCTCTGTTAGTTTCTGCACAGGTTCCCGCAGGTCCTCTGTATGAAGGCCAAAGGGTGAATCTGACATGCTCAGTAGCACATCATAATGTGATCCCAAAAGACCTTGAGGTGACATGGAAATGTCCTTCTTCTTGCTCCAATCATCCCCTTCTCAGCTCGCTCCCTCATCCCGCATTTCTGCCCATCACTGTGAGGAAGGAGGACAATGGCAGATGGACGTGTGAACTCTGGAAGAACCAGATGAAGCTGACATCTGCTTGGCTCACACTGAGAATCGGTAAGACAAGTGAAAGGAAGAGGGGAGAGAGTGATGCCCGTGCAATGCAATTTGTAACACAGCTGTTGTCAATACACTGTTTCACAGAGAAAGTTCCAGTGGACATCTGGCTTTGTGTTGCTATCATCAGTGGAGTTGTGGTCTTCATCCTGCTTCTCGTTATCATCATCATAGCCATTCGCAGACAAAAGCAGGTTAATATTTACATGGTACTGACTCAGATCAGACTTTTACAGCTGCTGTCAATAAACAAACCCAACAAAACAAACAGGCCTGTCATTCATGCAAGCTTTGAAAGGTGGAAATTAAATATCATTAAGAGTTTTTGATTTTTCTCAACAGATGGTGATGAACAGACGACGGAAAACCAAATACTGCTGCTGCAAGACGTAAGTTTGGTGGTTGTTAGATAACTAAACACTAAACACACTTGAAAATAAACATAAATCAATCATTTTTGTTGAACTGTTTCTGTTTCAGTACCCAGCAAAAAGGATTCTACAAGACCTGAAGATCTTTGGCTTTCAGTATCTGATGACCGGCTTCATGTCTTGATTACATTGTAAATATATGATATATTACATGATTAAAGGTGTAAATAACATAATAAATGATGGAATTGGAAAGATAAATTGAAAAGGAACGTATTTTTCCTAAAACATCGGAATACAACAAATAAAATGTAACTGATGCTCTGTACATTGAGGTCTAGGTACACATATATCTATACATTTCAGTTACAGCTTTGCCCACAATACAATAACATTTTACTTTGCCCACAACACAATGCACAATACGAAACATTTTCTTGAATATCCTGCTAAAGTTGTTGTTGGTTTTTAGTTATTCTTTTTTTGACTACATTTAAACCTCTTTATTATATATATAATGGTGTATTATACATTTTAAATAAATTTAACATTTTAAATTTATTTTTATGAAATGTATTTTTATTTAAAGTTTTTATAATGTAGTGAATTTATATAAAATATTATTTTAAAACAATTAAAATATATACAAAATATTTTTTCTACTCTTCAAATCGAAGGCGCAAAGAAACTTTGTTAAAATAACCTTTCAATTCTGCTGTAAGTTTTTTTTTTTATTCATGGGCTTTTTATAGTGTGTTGAATGGGTGGTTTCAGGTGAAACGTGTCAACAATGATTAGAGGGCGGCACAGTGACTAGCACTGTCACCTCACAACGAGAACGTTACTGGTGGCGTCAGGGCCCTTCTGTGTGGAGTTTGCAAGTTCTTCAGGCCCCCCCCTTTCCCTTATGCAAATTAGGTAGATTATAAAAAGATTATAGTTAGAAGATATTATAAAAAGATTATAAAAATAAACAAGATATCGCAGTTCTATTAATATGCATGAAGGAAAGTGCAATGGTGCTCTAGCCAACAATGTCCTGCCTTTTAAAGGAATTAGCCAATCGTTAATCGCTAACTTTCTTCGGGACTATGTATGAAGTGTTGGAGGTGCTTCACGCATGCACAGTAAGTAAAACGACTCGGAGTGTTGTAATGAGTTTAACATAACTTATTGTACATTTAATGTTAGTTTTAGATAGTTCGTTTCAGTAGGTAACAAAAAATATGGTTTTATTATGACCTTATTGTGACCAGCGATTTTAAAAGATAAGCGATATTAATTTTCTATCCACCAGATGGCGGTACCAAATTGTGTAATTTAAACGCTGCAGAGACGCTCTGTCATTTCCAGAAACTAAACAGTTTTATTTATAGAAACTGCAGTCTGGCAGTTATAATTTTATTCTTAGCGTTTAAGTACTTTAGTTGTATTTGTAATACTGTATATCACATTAAATATTGGGGAAATCTTGAAGTGTTGTAACACTTTGTGCAGTGTCAGACTTTTATGTAATATAACAATCTGCTACAAATTAAAATTAACATTAACAGCTATCCCCCAACACCAATGTAAATATGTGTAAATTGTATTTCTGTGCAAATAACTTTCAAAAGAAGAAAATTGGAATATAATGTTACGGTCCTAAGCATCAGGTACGTTCTGGTTTCTTTAAACATGATAAATAGCTTATATGTTAGGTCATATCAATTGATTAAATTAAATAGGACAACCTGCTGATTCAGCTGAAACAAAAAAAAAAATTCCTATTTTTTTATTTATCACCTCAAAATGTGTTTTATACCCTGATGATCACCTCTGCTTTCACCTCTGATTTTGTCTCTGTGACTGATTTCTGATGGTTAAACAAAATATAGGCTATACTCACCACTTACCATTAAGAGTTTACAAACTGGAGATGAATCAGCACAGCTTGTATAAATAAGTAACTGACTGGCTGCTTTTTCATAAAATAAAATGAATAGTTACTTGGACTAAAAGTATCCATTAAATGGTTAATCCATTAAATTATCCATTAAATGGTACCATTAAAGTGTTGCCTATCTTGTGCACTATTTGTTGCCTGATAGCTTTGTGTAACAATCATACCTTAATCTGTTGTTTTCACTAAAAGTCTTACATTCCAGTGTCTGTATGAGTTTAAATACCGTGTGTTAGAGACATTGTGTTTGCTCAGTATGTCGTTGGATACTAAAACCAGCTATATACCCCAGACGTAAGCAGTTGCAAAACTCACTGTGGGTGTCTTTTACCACCTACTCTTTCTCTTAAAATTTCACTGAAGTGACAGCAAACCGTGTTATCATGCTGCTTCTTTTAAATGGGGGGGTGCTCGGTCCTACCTCCTTAAGTTCTGTTTGAGTGAGTTGGGATAACGTTCTTCAGAAAAGTTGATTTATCAGTAGATTTAATTCTTGCAAAATACATGTAGGAAGGTGAAGAGTTAACTGACCCCCCAAACAGTTTTGTAAGTAAAGTGACATTTCCTGTCTGCAGGTTCTTCATTTTGCTCAGAACAGGAAGCCACAGAGGTATAGTGGGCATGGGGTCTCAAAAACACATCTTTACAAACATAGCATTCGTCAGCTAGTGTTTCATGCAAATACACTCATACACTGCATGCAGGAGATTTATAGATCAGAGGGGGTGGAGATTCATTATGCTGTGTGGTCATCACATCACCCCAGTTTCATTCTCACCTTTCTAACAAGATGGTGAGAGAGTGGTAATGTGGTGATGTGTATATACGTCTGACTGTGTACAAGGGGGAGGTAAGGTTTACAACCATCATATATGGCAGGGCCTATAGCCAAGCATTCCTAAAAGCAATCTTTTTAAAAAATGCCCTAAAAATGGTTTAAGACCTGCTGCTTATCCCAAACCAATTCTACAGGGAAATGATACAGCAAACACATTTGTGGAGTTTTTTTGTTCCTGTTTGTTATTTTCAGACATTTTCTTGGCTACAGCTATTTTCTCTGTCCTGTCTCTAAAATGGAGAAGACTAATCACTGTCAGACACATGATTTATCTATTTTTACAATAGCTTGTATGACTTTAGCTTGATGATTTAACATGGAGGTTTTGACCCCCCGGCCTCTTGTGGCTTGTAGAAGCATTTTCTCTGTGTGGAAATTTTTCTGTCATTTTTAAAATTGTATTACCATTACAGTACAATATAATTGTTACACAAGTAAGTGTCTTTTATGGAAGTGCAACGTCATGAAAATTATTTAACGTCTTGGTGTTCTCAGTTCCTCAAATCAAATGAGACCTGACACCTGCGTCCATTTAATTCTTTCACTTTTCCACAGCTGTGTTGTTTTCAACCATCTACTGCATACTGACAATACTAGACACAGAACTGCAGATGTGTGCTGCAAATGAACGGTTATCATATAAATAAGCCATAAGAAAACCATTCTGGTTGAATACTGTATGTCAAAAATAAATGTTGAATTTCATAACCTCATTTTGGAGGAAAAGCTCCCTCATATGAAATACCACCATTCTGAAAAAGCGAAAGCACATTTTGTCCTTGTTTGCATATAACTTTCATTGTTGCATTCTTATTTAAAGTTACCCACAAAACCCTTATAGCCATTCTGGTGTGACATGGGGTTAAATGTCCTGCTTAATGGCACAATGGTATAAACATGAAAGGTCATGATTCTACAACCTGAGTTACACTGAGTAACAAGCTCATAACTTGTCATTTGTGCTGTGACCAGAATATTTCATCATACCTTGAGGACCACAATTAAACAGAGAAATTTCAGTAAAAAAACAACTTACTTTTTAATGTATTTGTCACTCATTCACTGAGAAATAGCTTTGGAATGGGCAGGATATTATTAGGAAAGTTAAAATCTTTTATATCTTTTGAAACAAGTATCCAGGCTGTAGGGTCGGATGGGATGATTTTGGTTGCTGTGAGCAACCAGGTGCAACTTGCCAGGTGCAAAAATGAAAGTACTTGAACCATTGACAATTTAATATTAACGTTACATACATTTCTATGTGTTTCTAGTCTTGCTTCTCAGTGTATCCGGATCTGATCTGATCTGTCTGTAAGCACTCTAAAACATAAATCAGGGTTCATCCTTTCTCTGTTCCTGTTTCTTCATAGATTTCTCTATTCTCTTTTCTCATTTGTATCTTTCACTTGTACACAGCAAACCCTAATAAGCAGAGATTACTCAAATGATCTGAAAACTCGTTTCCTAGGTTACTTTTACAAAACTTAATAATCAAGCACACGGTTTGGTATTCATGTACTGTATGTAAATGTAACCAATTAGGTTAGTCAATTAGGTTAACAATACGGTTAGTCACAAGAACATGTTTTTGTTGAAATTGTATATGACAGACACTGCCACAAGGTACTGAATCTCTGCACAAAAGGTTGAAAAACCAAAAGCAACAAAAAAAAAATCATCATGTGAAAGCTACACATGATGATTGTGAGCAGTCATGTGTGCGTTTAAGAAGGGGTGACGGAATGTAAGAACAGGACGTGGTGTGAAGGTGTGAAATAAACATCCCGTCGTATGTGCAGGTTATTAGACAAACCAACTACAGAAAGGTTTACTTATAGCATTACTCAGTTTATCAGCAATGAAGAACTGCATAATTATACTGACAGATCTGCATTACTTATAATACAAAAACAGACAATTACCTACAAAAATAAAGTGGATTTAAACTTCTTGTAATAAATGTAATGTAATCAATATATTCTTCATAAGAAAGGTTAATTGCAAATACACATAATTACCGTTATCAAAACAACGGATTCATTTTTCTGTATTAAGGTTTTCCTGGATGAAAAGCTAATTAAGATTCAATTAATTCAATCAATTAATATTAAAAAAGATTAATAAATAATCAGTATTAAGTACTGTTAACATGCAAATCACCATTCACAGAGCAGAACATTTCATTGAGAAAGTGAAATGAACTTTTAAAAACAGAATTGTGAATGACTGATGACTGATCTTATCATGTAGTATTTCCTCTTGTAAAACCTGGTGCTCCCTGATATTGTCTCCTCCCCCCTTCTCTCTCTCTCTCTCTCTCTCTCTCTCGCTCAGTTATCTGTAAACTTGTGACCTGTATGTTTATTATTTGAGCTAGTCTGAATGTGTTACTACTGTGGGATCCCATAACTCACACTTGGCACTTCATACGTAAGTTTTATATGCTTTTAAATTGTCAATTTAGAATGTTGTTTTGTACCATATTAATACTCACATCAATGGTTCACTAATGTTTTCATTATTGTTTTTATTGGGGTATTAATTTTACATCTACAGATCAGTGTATTGTTTGAAGCTTTGGATCGAACCTATTGCTTTTCTTGTGTTGACCTTGTGCTTGAATTCTGCAATTGTATTAATACTTTAAAAAAGTTAGATGAGCTGTATAATACTGACACTACAGTGACAACTGACTAAGAGAGGCTGCTTGATTTGTGCTGAGGGACAATACATTGAAATAACAGCCAGTGAGCAATTATCACCTTTAGAGGTTTCAGGCTTGAGCTTGAAGAACATTGAAGTGGTTTCCCCTATAGAGTAGATTCATGACATTTTACACATGAGGTACTACGTTATACTGACGTTAACTACACACTCGTCTTCAAAGAAATGGTGCCTTTACCAGGAATGACAGAAGTGTGAGCAACAAGTGTGAAGGTGATGAGAAATTTGTTCAAATCAATGATGAGAATCTGAAGTGTATTATGAGTAATGGGATATCAAAGAAGAATGTGCTTTGAAGTAAATGTGGTTTTGGTTTTGCTTATCTGTTCAAACGAGTCATTCATTACAATGTGAAAGTATCAAATTTTGATAAGCAACAATCATGTTCATGCAATAAAATATACGAAACAGTATAAACATAAAAATATGGTAAGAATATTACACACAATATTTAAGTGCTTTGTTAAGGCTTATTTCTTTAATAATGTAATATAACCTTAGTTAGTGTGACATGTGATGAAATTATTATTAGTAGTAAAATGCACATTTTGAATTTAGGTTAGCTTTGAAATATATCTATAATAGAATTTAAATTTACTCATTTGTGTAAATATAAAAAAACTGAACTAAAAATGTTGACTTTTTAAGCTTGTAAGATCTTGATCTTTGAATCTTGAAAAAACTTGCATGCTTTCAGTTCGAAGAAGAATTTCTGAAAGGCTCAGGGTGAGATTTAGTTCATATGTGAGTCCAAGAAAAATAGCACACGCTTATTCTAGATTTTCCAAGCCAACTATGACTAGCAGGCTCTTCAAGATAATAGTTATAATATGATAACCCATCCTGCAGACAGTAAGTATGTGGTACTGGAGTATGTGGTAATACAGATATTGCTGTATTCACACTGGAAAACAATCATTAAATGTCTTTCTACTTAAGTCTTTAAACATTATGATTTGTGTAAATTGTAAAAATTGAAACATTTTCTCTAAGAGCTTAATATGCAGAGACAACTGGAAGTAAATTATTTAAAAATTAATTTTGCTGAAGAATACAACACTGTGACCCTTCTAAATGTATTACTGATGTTTGACTAGTGACAGAATGACAGAAGTCTTTTCACCTTATTCAATTTGATCTGTATATTAATACTTTACCTAATAACCACATTTTGTGGTTGAGGACTGACGGATGTAACCTCAATTGTTTTCATATAGTGGCTAAGACTGTGTAAGACCCTGCTTTGTCTATAATCTCAATGTGTTGGGTTAAATGTTTTGACAGTGCTTATTTATGTCTAAAAGTCTCAAAATCAAACCACAGATTTTTTTAATAATAAATAGGTAGCCTTCCTTCTTAATTTTATCAGCTTATTTGGTGCCTTTGAATCAAGCCTCAAAACTGCACAAGTTTCTCACTTAATTTTATTAGTGAATTGTACTTAATATTTATACAACACCGAACCACAATATTATTAATGAACTATACATATTAATAATATATTTAATTGTAAGGTAACATTTTAAATGCAAATTATGAGATCCAAAATGTATTTTTTTAATAATTTTAATAAAATCCTGGATCAAAAGGGTATATTTGAGAGGTAGCGACAGATAAACATTCTTTAATATTGTATAATATTTTCTGTTCTTTTCACATATATGATTTATATAGACAGCAAGAGAAAGAGAGAGAAGAAACTTTAATCTTGAAGGGTATTTGCCTGCTATGTTCAGATGTTTATCGCCCCCTCTTGGTAATAAAGCGTTACTTCAGTACATTAAACTACACCCTTTTAGTAGAGCTGTAAGAGTTCCTATTAGATTTGTAAACACTGTCATCTCAATAGATGACATAAATAATTACAATCTTTTTTTGGCAGAATGATGGATGTTGGCAGTAAATTCACCCTTTCAGCAGAAGAGCTGAACTTTTCTGGCGATTACCTCTACTACAACCAGGATAATGAGTCCTGCTGTGCTGGAGTTGTGTGCAGTCCAGATGCCAGCATGCACTTTGATTCCATTTTTATTCCAGTCCTTTACTCTCTGGCGCTGATAGTGGGGCTGGTGGGAAATGGGCTGGTACTAGTAGTGCTGTGGAAAAAAAGGCAGAGCTGGAATGTCACAGACATCTTTATCCTCCATCTGAGTATAGCAGATGGGCTGCTGCTGCTGACACTACCTCTGTGGGCTGCACAGGCGGTAAACGGCTGGAGCTTTGGCCCAGAACTCTGCAAACTGACAGGAGCTCTGTTCCAGGTGGGCTCTCTCTCTCTCTCTCTCTCTCTCTCTCTCTCTCTCTCTCTCTCTCTCTGTGTGTAGTGTAGTGTAGTGTATATACACCTGTACAAACTGACAGGAGCTCTGTTATAGGTGGGGAACAGTTTATATATGCTACAATCTCTCTCTATTCTCCCTCTCTCTCCCTCTGTGTGTGCATGTGTGTAGTGTATATACACCTATACACATCTATATGCTTATAGATGTTTAGATTCTTTATAGATAAAGAATAGAATAGACATTCCAAAAGAGAGAATCAACTATAGGTTCATAACATTTTCACACCTTTCTCCATCAGATCAACTTCTACTGTGGTGTTTTCATGCTGGCTTGCATCAGTCTTGACCGCTACCTGTCCATCGTCCACGCAGTGCAGATGTATTCTCGTAAAAAGCCCATGATGATTCAGTGTTGCTGTCTGTCCGTCTGGCTGTTTTGCCTACTGCTCTCCATTCCTGACTGGATGTACCTGGTGGCCACCGAGGACTCCAGACGCAAGGGGAAAATTGAATGCGTTCACTGGTACCCTACTGAATACTGGCGTCTGGGCTGCCGTCTGCTCTATCACGTGGTGGGCTTCATTCTTCCTGCACTCATGCTACTATACTGTTACTCTTGCATCCTGCGACAGCTGCAACGCGGCTCCCAGGGCATGCAGAAGAAACGTGCCATGCATGTCATCATAGCCCTGGTACTGGCCTTCTTTATCAGCTGGACGCCCTATAACATCACCCTCATTATTGACACCATCCAGACCACAAGTTCCAATCACAGTAACCAAACATCCTGTATCAGCACCACAGCATTGGATGTAGCCATAACCGCTACTTCCACATTGGGCTACTTACACTGCTGCGTTAACCCGGTGCTTTATGCTTTCGTGGGGGTGAAGTTTCGGCAGCACTTGGTGGATGTTCTGAGGCAACTAGGATTCAAGATTAAGGTACCAACAGGCCTGATGTCACGGAGGAGCTTTGCATGGTCAGAGTCAGCAGACACCTCGCATACCTCTGCTTTCTAAAACATTTCTATTACCATCAAACTTAAATATCTTCTTTTTCTTGCAACCTTAAACTTTTGTTTCAGTCTTATTTTAGTGACTCCATTATTAATGCAGAGAGTTGTAAACTTGCAATTTGGAGATTTATAGTGGTTGTTTATCCTTGTGTAGGCCTAGTTATATCCAGCTAGAAATGTTATATTCAACTAGTCGTCTCTTTAGATTATATTTGTTTGTTTTACTATGGTTTTAAAAAACATGAATGTTATCTCTTTTGTTGTAAATGTGTTTCTGTTCCTGACAGTCTTTCCTTGTGTCTCTATTTTGTTGTACAACTTATAGCTTCCTGCCTAATTTTACAATCTGTTAGCGTAAAACTCCTTGTTTCATAAATGTTTCTCCTTATACTGCAAAAACTTCCATAAATTCAATAAAATAGAAGTAACATCACTGTGTTTGTGTATGATTTTTAATGTAATAATTTAAATAACTTATTTAAATTAATACATGATATAATAATAATGATATAATAAATAATAATGTTATATCTTTTATAATTAAATCTAATATAATAATTAAATTATAATTTTATCATACTTTTATTATATAATTTAATATTATATTTTTAATAAATAGTTTTTTTTTATTAATTTAATATCTATATCATTTCAAGTGACATACTGTAAGAAATCTGTGAGATGCCCCCTGGTAAACATTAGGATATTAAAAATTTGTATGCATATAAAGGGAGCTTAATTAGTGGTAGTAACAAAAATGTTTAGAAAGGTTTTTATTTTTTTAATTCCTGGTATTTACTGTAATATATATTGGCCAGTCATGTTGCACTTCGCCTCTGCCACGGCCAGGGAAATAGTCTGTTGTACTTAAAATAACCACAAGGTGTCACGATATCCGCAACACGTTCTTCTCGATCTTTTCATTAAAATATTCTTTAATTCAATAACGTATTTTCACACAACATTGTTCCTTTGTTTTCTTCTATTATTGTAAAATATGCATTTAATCTTTCTGGAATTGGCCTATTCATATTTATATTGTCCTGATTTAGTCAGTCAGTTTAGTATATACATATATAAAGACATTTTATTTTGTATTTTTATTGATTTCTCCAGGGAGCTTCTGGAAACCAAGCCATGTTTCAAAATGAATATGAAACCATGACCACAACATCAGTGTCAGTTTGACCACTGTAATACAGAACACTTTAATAACGTTTAACAATGGCTTAATAATTGTGATTATCCAACATAACATATTTAAGAGTTAACAAACCAGTCTAAATAGAAGCGTAAAAAAATAGCAGTTGAAATGTGTTCAAATGCAGAGAAAACATGTGACATGGTCAGTTTATTCTTTCACTTTGGAACTTCCCCCAGTGTACACATTATCCCTTTCTGATGTAGTTACACAGCAGACCCATAAAACCTGAGCAAAGAACACAAGCTATCAGTCCACAGTACATGCAGCTAAAGTAAAGCAGAAAAAAATGCAAGCAGAGGAGCTACATGTATGATTAAGTGTTTTGTAACGTTAAATGCAATTTTGCTAGATAGCACCTCTGGTGTGAAGTGATTAATTTTAGTTCCTTCTCCAAATATTTTAACATGACAATTTATTTTTTGCATTACAAATTTGCCTGCAATAAAGGTCACACAAAAAGGAAGTTAACACGTTCTCACAAAAAAATTGACTTGCAAATGTATGCATTGCCACTTCCTGCCCATACATAGACAGTAATGTGACACCTGTACTTCTACAAATCCATCAAATAAAATAATCTACTTTTGTTTTGTTCATGTTTGTTCATATAATGATGACTAACAGTGGAAAGTATATGATGTAATAATGGTGATATCAGACCTCATGACTGGCATTTCTCTGTTCTCTTCAGCAGCATGTTGTTTTAGGAAAGGAAGTTGGGCGGGGTGCTGAGACGTGTGGGTATTTTTATATGTAATGATGATAAAGTGCCTTTAGCAATAACGCTGTCAAGATCTCAATACAGAGCTTTAAATTATCACGACTGTCCTAGATATTTACTTACACTTGCATTACAAGTGATGATTGTTTAGAGACAAAAAATGTTTCTCTGTTTTCTCTCATCTCCTGTCTGCTACTCAGACATAGTGCGTTCTGTTAAGAACTAAATACTTTCAAGTATTTAAGACACTCTAGGGGCAGCACAGCACAAAGGCTAGTGTTTATACAATAAACCTCTCTCTCTCACTCTCTCTCTCTCTGCACTCATGTGTGATGTCATTGCCTGTCACAGGACCCACTCATGAGTACAGCAAAAACATAAGCCTGGAAATTCCAACAAGGTCTTTCCCCTATTAATCCTGTAAGGAACTATGAATATAAAGTTCTTTCTTCAGTCTAGGGAGAAAAAACTTGAGGGAGGTAATGTTGTGTGATGTGGTAAAACAAACCTTCATGACCCTGAACCACAGGAAATGACAGTTCATTTAACAATATATGCATGAAGACAAATAAAATAGCAAACAGTAAACAACAAATTTACATGTTTACTTAACATTTTTATAAAATTAGCGTAACACATGTTAAGAAAATAACTTACTTGGCCGTCACCCACATCAGTTTAAACATTTCACAACCCTCATGCTTGAACCACAAGTGACATTTTTATGCTGTTATGCAATCATTATTTTTAACTATACTCATCAGATTAAAATTTATTTTCCCACAGAATTAGTTTTAACCCACTAGATATAGGAATTACTTTCTATATTATACTTTCATATTGTGGTCAACCAATAAGAGTTTGCCAACAGCTGCTAAAAATTTCCAAACACATCTAGATGCTCCCGAAATCAAATATTTATTAATATAACATATAGTAATACAAAACAGTTTAGTAATAGCAAATATAATGTCAATATAATGTGAATACAATGTTCATATAACAGAAAATGTTTAAAAGCAGAAATTGTTTAAATCTACTCACAAAACTATCAGCAGATCTTTAACAGTAAAACTATCACATGCTAATTAACGAAATGGACACAGTTAGCAGCTAATACTGGTTATCTCAAGATAGCAAAATACTGGCTGATCAGTCTATAGATAATAGCAGTTTTAAACAGAGGTGTAGCAACCATTATAACTAGAGAAACATCATCCCAGCCTCCAAACGTTTCACTTAAAATAAAAAAACACTGAAGCTGGATGCAACTTTAAGACCAAGCAAAAGCTATTGATAATTAGATACTTCAGCAATGAAATGAATAAATGTACAAAAAGGATCTTCAGTAGCGAACATTACATCACCTAAATACCATTCACCTATTAGGTGTATTATGTGTACTGCCAATTTTCTGATAACCCTAATTACATAACACTTTACATGGCAAAAAAATAAAATAAAAACAACATTTGACAAAACAAAAATAAATAAGCACCAATATACAGTAATGAAACAGATAAAATTATATGGCATTAAAGTGCTAAAGAAACTGGACCGTTTCTGTTCCTTTTTAATAAAGCATTATTGTTTATCCTCTATACATATATCCTACATATGTACAAACGCATTATTCACCTAAACATCAATCCAAAGTGACTAACAGTGCAATCAGGATATTTTATGCATTCCCTGGGAATCAAACCCAAGACACTGGTGTTGCTAGCATCACACTTTACCAATTGGGCCACAAAAACACACATTTCTGTCTATTTC
>JAZGTK010014963.1:358-13464 GCA_036877625.1 Ambastaia sidthimunki
ATAACCTATATCCTGCACTTTACTGCTTATTGCACTTCTGGTTAGACCTAAACTGCATTTTGTTGCTCTGTACTTGTACATGTGTAATGACAATAAAGTTGAATCTAATCTAATCTAATCTATAATGTTGCATCTCAGAAGTGCCCAAGACGCTTAAATAAATATGCCCTGCTTACACAGTATGTGGAAATCAAGGTTTGGATGTACAACAATACCAATCCCTTACAAGTGTGCATTTGCATTCTTGTATAGAATATGTTTCCCAGTAAAACTTTACAAACCATGCAAAAGTGATTTTTATTAACGCATTAACAGAGTGATCAAAGTACTAAAATTGTAAGCTCCCATTAGTGTAGTCATTCAACCCAAACTCCCCAATGCCTCATCAAGTCAACCTGCTAGTGGCTATATCAGTAAACATTAACATATATTATTTAAATCACCTTTTTAGCAATAAACCTCTAAAGTGCTAAGAACTGCTCCAGCTTTGAAGTCTGGAGTGTTGAAATCCCCAGTTAGATATCCATCCAGAAAAACCTCACACAGGTGACTTGACATAATAACACAGACCATCTTATTCCATTTGATTTTTTTAGCAAATAAAAGTTATTTAATTATAAAATGTTTCAGGAAATCTACAGGAAATCTGGCTGTGAAAAAAAACAAGGATGGCAATAGCAGAACATTTCTTATTTAGAGTTCCATAAATAACAAACATTTCAGTATAAAGGGTATAATGTGGATGGTTGATATGTTTCCTAACTAAACTATTACTCTAATTAAACAACCTAAAATGGAGCTGTAGTGCTCTTGCTACTATTGCGTACTCTTTACACTAAATTATGTAGAATCAATAAAGGTAGTTTATCAAGCTGTCAATCACTCAAACTGCCACTCAGTCACTCAATACATCAGTACCTGCTATAAAAGTATGTGTTCCACCATCGAAACATCAGCTCTTCCTTCACAAAATCACCCATGAATTACAGTGGGTATGAGGACCAAGCCTTTTTTGCAGAAATTAGCCTACCAATGTTTATCTTATTTTTTGAAGGTACACTAGGCAATTTCGGAGAGGCAATAGCAAGCTAGCTTTGAAAGCATAAGATCCCACCCTTCCTTCAGAGCGAATGCACTGATTGCATAAACATATTATGGCCCTGTGCCAGGGGGTGCAAATGCAGCTCCTTGGTAATTTACATATGAGACTACTGTGGTGTTATCCATGTGGACTAGAACATGCTGGCCCTTGAGAAGTTGCTTTAATGCTATAGAAGCACCACCCTTATTTTCAGGCAATTTATGTTCCAGGAGATATTAGGGTCCTTCTACAGGCCATATACAGGGCAGCCATTGAGAACCTAGAGTAGGACTCAAGATGAGAAACCAGGGTCTTTTCCAAGGATACAAAGCCCTCAACACAAAGCCCTCAATCCCTACCATCCTTAACAGGTGGTCCTCTGTATTGGAGAAAGCTTACTGTTCTTGGGGATAAGCCCTAAGGACCCCATAGGAGCTAGCTAATTTTTGAGATCTAGAAATTTGTCTGTTATATTTGCATACCTCTGCACACCCTACTGGTGCAGACAATATTTTATTATCAGTGTGTTCATGTGTTTTTTGTGAGACTTTGCTTTGGGGAGTGCTCTAAATGGAGGGATCCTATGTTTTCAAGGCTAACTTGCTACTGCTTGCTTGCCTTGACTAATTTTAAAATCCAACTTGAAGGAACCTAAGTCTTAAAATACTGCAAAAATACTGACCTGAGAAATAAGTGGGATCAAGGTGTCACTTATTAAACATGAGTATGTTCCTCTGAGATACCATGAGAAATGTATTTTGGGCTGTTTAGAGTTCTGTATGTAGCCAGATTCTAGACCCTTTCATATAGTAATCCAGGTAATTTACCAGCAAATTACCAGAATGGGAAATACACAAACATGCCACACAAACAAGCAATGGCCACTTTCCCCTCAATAGCTTTTTACCGGTACCATACCAATCACACATCATTACTAAAATACCAGTAAACTCAGTGATGTCATTGTCCGTGAGTGAGCCCAACAAACTCAACAATGTTTTAAAACATGACAGGGTATGACTTTGTTTCTGAACGCATGCAGTCTGTATTTTTGTGGTAAATGTTCACATTCATGCAGTTGTTTTTGAACCAATGGCATCATATTAGATGGACATCTATGCGTTGACTTTTCCGTAAACAGGGGTAAACTCATTATCCGTGTCAAAATGTTCTTACTGGCTCAAAGCAGACAGTGTTAGCATGTTCTGTGAGTTTACCAGTAACCCTGTTCTGCGTCTACACATAGGACCTCACCAGTAAATTACTGGTAATGTTACAACTGCTACAACAATTGCTAGGACCAATTTACTTTTGTAAAAAAAAAAATACAATTGTAATTTCTTAAAAAGGTCCTGTTTACACATTACCTCTTAACAGTATTTTGCCAATTATTTACCAGCAAAGACAGCATGTGTGAAAGGGTCTTCTGACTCACAATACCCATTTTTATGATATTTCAGAACCCATGTAAACACAAAAAATCATGAGGGTCTCTGGCACCAACACAATTAACAATATTAATTATACATCTTTTGAATATAGCCAGTCTTTGACATATCTGATAATTCAATAAGAAAGGCTATAATCAATTTTGTTACATGTTGGAAGGACATACCCAACTTACCTTAAAAAATGTCATTGTGGCGCCATCTTCCACCACGCCATACTCAATCTTGGTCTGTTTGGCCAAATCATCCGCCGAATCAATTGGAGATTCCATTCGCTCCACTGTGAGAAAGGCAGCTAGGTTGGCCGTATAGGAGGAGATGATGATTAGGGTAAAAAACCACCAAATGCCTCCTACTATCCTGGTGGAAAGGGCTTTGGGCATGAGCTCAGATCCTGGTGGAGAGGAGCAGAGACAGTGTTCAGGACAGAAGCAGTGATCTCCATGCAAGGAGGTGTGAACAGTTTGATTTGCTCCTGAAGTTTTTGTTTGTATTTATGCATTTGGCAGACAGCTTTATCCAAGGTGATTTAAAGTATGTTCATGTTATACATTTTATCACAGGTTTATGTGTACCTGTATGTACACTCCTGTATGTACCTGTATGTGTATTTGTGTCCCCTGGGAATCAAACCCACAACCTTTGTATTGCTAATGTCATGCTGTACCAGTTGAGCTACAGGAATACTGATGCTCTAATGGGCTGAGAATACAGAACTGGGATATGTTCTGGGTCCACATGAAACTGACCACAACAAAGTTAACGAAGCTTGGAATTCATGTCTGTGTTTGGAGAATTTTGAGAATCTCCAGGTTTACACTTATCAATCCATTCAGATTGTGGAAAAATGCTCAGTTGAATAGATAATTAATGTCACAACCTAAGTATACTTTTTTTGTCATTATTTAATCAAGCTGTTAACATGGTCATGCAGAAGAAATTAATCAAAGGGGCACTAACTAGCTGAAAAAGGTGGAGATGTCCAAGGACAAGAGCCCTGCATCTCCCCATAAGTCAGTTAAAAGGTTGGATCTGGCATATCGAGTCCATAGCAAAACTCAGTGAACCGCGGAGAAGATTAGCAATTACACAAATTATGAGTTTTGCAAACATGAGTTTCAATTTGGCCTCAACAGACTTGTATTGCCCTAGTGACATGTCAATCAAAAGATGGGATATATAAATTGGGGTACAAGCAGGAAGAAGGAAAAGAGAATATATTTTTTTCCTTTTCACACAACAGTTGTTCAATTGTTAAAGATGAGTTGTTTAATTCTTTATCTACTTTTCTATGAAACAATCCTTCTATACCAATTAAATGTGCAGAGCCATTTATATATATTATAAGCTATTTATTAAACAAATGCCTTCTGGAAGAGTCTAAACACTGTGGTGCTTGGACATTTTGACAACCTCAGGCTTAACAACTGGTATAGCTTAGGACAGGACTACTTGCATTTCTTTAATGTTTTCTGTCTGATGTCCCATAAATTACACACTTCACCTATACACATGACTAAGGTAATTGTACCAAAAGTCCAAGATACATTAAAGCGCACAGCTACCTCAGTAAAGAAGAAATAAAAAATCCATTGTAAACAACCAACCAAACAAAACACTGAGGAAAAGATCTGAAGGGCCAGGTCTTACCCCACCAACCCTGTGAGACCATTTGTTCAATATTTTTGATTGTTAGTGTGACCTTATAACCTGGTTGGGGCTGACTGTCATGTACCCAAGGTAACGTCATGTCCAAGCAGGCCATCCCACAGTTCTCTGGGGGCTGACAAGCCATAGGCAGGGGAGCCTCTCTACATCGTAGTGATATTTACACATCATGGAGACATGCACACATCAAACACGTTCCTTCAGCCCAATGCCACATCTTCTCTTCCAAACTTGCAGGTTAGCTTGAACAAATAATTGTTCTGAAGATACCCTACAACAGGGTGATCAATTATACCCCTTAAGATCTGTCTTCCTGCAAGGTATAGATCTAACCCTAACACACCTAAACCAGCTAATTACAGTCTCCTGGCAGCTTAGAAAAGTTCCACTTTCTACTTGTAAATAACTAGTGGAATGGCTTTTAAGTAAGATCTGACCTGTGAAGTCGGCATATCACTTAACTCTTACCTTATAAGTGTTATTTGATGTCATTTCAAACTCTTAACTAAACTTTTAAATATTTTTTATTGCATGGAAGTATGTAATGCAGTGTTTAGACACATACTTATCTACATTTTGTTTCCATCAGTTTTGCTCATTAATAAGCTACATAACCAATTAAATAACATCATGTTGTACTTACATTTGACTGTCATTTTAAATTGACTGTAATGTTTAGAGTTCAAAGTAGGAAATTTCAATTTGGGCAATCCTTCCACTGTGGAATGCAGCATTACAGTTTGCTAGGAAATTACAGGTAGGTGTGTTGGAACCAAATTCTTCAGGAAGGAAGATCTCAAAGAGCAAACCTGAGGACCCCCGCCATATATTCATTCGAGGTAATGACATTCAGCAGTAACTTAATAATTGTACTGGAAAAACACCTATTTTCACAGTGATATGTGGAGATATAACATCATAATAGCACCATTTTGAAATGTTTCCCATGTTTCTTGACTATTGCTGTTCAAATAAATGTAAATACATATATTCATGCTGTCTACTTTGCAAACATCTGGTCACTGGTTTAAAACATCTGGTCACTGGTTTCTTCTCAGTTGTGCTCACTCTGCTAATATTACATGAGAACCCAGTCCAGCTGCAAGTTGTATGTGACAAGGCATGCAAGTTGTACATCTGCATGCTGCAGATAAGATGTGGCATCAGGATTCGGTAGGGTTAGAAATTATGAATGACACATGAATGTCTTTCTGTGTCATTCTGCAAATGGTTCTTGTTAACTATGGCACGGAAATTGGACTTACCTGCTCGAAACCTTGAGGAGTAAAAAGAGTAATGGCTATGGGAACGTTTATTATGCACAATTAATGAACCTTTGATTCTCTACCTAACATTCACCAATAAACACTCTTAAGACCCTCACAAACCCATTCATATCATCAGCCAGCAGCTCATTTGCATCTAGATCTACATGCACAGAGGCACCCATGCATCACAGTGGGCCTGACAAGAGTTGAGACCCCCAGCAAAAGAGTGGGACGTGTGCTATGAGGGGCAGGCAGAGGCGTCTACCTTGCTGCATGAGAGCTCCAACTCCGAACCAGAAACTATTTAGCAGAGTGAAATTGTTTTCCACCACATCTGAGTCTGGGTTGCATGGGTGGGGGTTATACCATTCATAGGGACTAAACCTGTAGCAATCAACAAAACACATACAGATACATTTTAAAATATTATAAGGAATATGGAGAAGCGAAGAACAAAGTGAAGGGAAAGCAGGTCAACCTACAGAGACACAAGAGACAGAGACAGGTTAGCATTATTATCATTGAGATCTCAAGGTTCAGGTAAAAACATAGCTTTTTCAAAGCATCTATCACCTTCGGTCATGTCAAATGGTTTGAGTGTTTGATAAATGATTAATTAACAGATTTATGAAAGGTCAGTTAGAGTAGTTTAGGTTCTCTCTATTCACCGTTCACTCACTGTACCTAAATTTCTGACGCTCTTAGATACGTTACTATATTCATATCAAAGGCAACCACACTTAAATCAATGCATGTGAACCTGGTTTCTTCCAATTTTTTTTTCTCCATCTATACATCATTGGAGTTTTGGTTCCTTGCCACTGTCGCCCTGTTGGCTTGCTTACTGGGAGACTGCTGACATTTAACTTAGCTTAGATTTAACTTAGCGTAAATTGTTATTATTGATCCTAAAATATAGCAATCTAATTATAGTCCTATAGCCTCTACTGTTTTATTTATTTCTCGGTTGTCTTTCATTCTCTTACATTGTGTAATGGTTCTCTTACATTGTTTCAGACATTTGTACTGTGTATATTATGTGTATGTTTTTTGTGTATTGTGTGTATTGCATGGTGTTGTTGCAAATCCCTCATATTCTTGTCCAATAAGAATTGCACTTACTATTTGCAATAATACCATGTATTGTGTTGAACTTATCTAATATTTTTTTCTAATTTGTTTCTTTTTTTGTTTTTTAAATATATCTCAGTATTATGTGTAAAGCTGCTTTGAAGCAATGTAACATCGGAAAAAAGCGCTATATCAATAAAATTGAATTGAAAATTAAATGTGCACAAGCCCTAAATTAATAAGGATTTATAAATCTAGATGCTCAATGCAGAAGATCTAGTCTGTTCTGACTTCACATCATAATGCCTCGTTTTTTACTACCTCTCTCTCACATTGAAAAAGCATCTTAAGGCTTTTCAAAACTCAATCAGATAGATTATTTGTCTCACTTCCATCAGAACTCCGAAATGAGAACCGAAAATATTGACTTTCACAGTCTAATGCTACTCCAGATTTTCAGTGCAGTTTTTGAGCAAGATTTATGGAGAAATCATAGTTGATCTGTTTGATGATTGTTGTGCTCTTTAAATGGTTTCTCAGAGCATGTTCACTGACCTCAGTGGAAGTGTGGCAAAGCAATGCAGCATCTCGTTCCCTGTCTCAGGGAATTGGGTTACATACGTAACCGAGAAGTTCCCTTTTGAGGGAATTTAAAGCTGTTTTAAACTTGACACTATGGGGAATGCCTGAAGTTGAGTATAAATCTTAACTGTAAAATCTAATAAATGTGTGTGAAGACAACCTGCTGCAGCAAACATCACTGTTTTATGATCGCATTACCTTGATTGCAACCACCAAAACAGACTAACAAGACAAGGACATCTTATGCCACTGGCTTGAGCAGTGGACATATACGGTGGAGTGCAGAAGGCCTGAATCACCACCGGGTGACCAACCACACTGTGCACCTTGGGAATATAGTCTGGTCTAGGGTGCAAAATGGCTTTAATAAAGTGAGGGGCAAAATCCATACAGGCAGGATATACAGAAAGAGCCTGTAAATCCCATACCCTTGAGTAATGTCAGAGCTAATAGTAGGGCCACCTTAAGAGGAACTTAGGTCAGGAACTTATCTAACGCTGACTCTAGCAGCTCAAATGGAGCTGAAGATAAACCCTTTAAAACTATAGTAAGGTCCCAAGAGGGGACCTGTGTGTGACAGAAAGGCTTTAGTCCTCAGGGTGAAAAAATCAACCTCCTGTGTTGACTCCTTAAAGGCAAACACTTTTGCTTAGCCACACCTCTGCCAAATTGACTTCACCACTCATGGATGGAGCCTCCATTCCTCAGGCCTCAGCCTCTGCCTTGATATCTGCCAGGATATTTGCTCCCAGATTCACATATAAAGCTCCTCAAGTAGAGCAGAAAGAGGACGGTGGTTTGCCTCAGCACCCTCCTGGCTGCCAGCAGTCAGGTCAACATCCAGCGCTGACAGCACCAGCTTATCATCTGGACCACTGAGCTGGCTTCTGAAGCCAGCGTGCACTCATCCAAGTCAGTGGAAAGTGAAAAAGAAAAGTCAGAGCCCATCTCCTGCTGCCCATCTGCCAAATCGAGTAACAAACTCCACAAGTGAAGCATGTGTGTCAAACACATCAAGAATTTCACTTAAATAACCTCTGATGATGACATAATTGGAATGCGTGCCTGTGAGAGTGTATACATAGATTAGAAACAGATGCATCTTCAGGTTTCTGTCTTCAGAGATCGCTCTGTGTTTGTGTGTGCGCGAAACAAAACAAAATAGAAAGGAAACAATCCCTTTAATTTTTTTAATATACTTTTAAGTAAGCTTTTCCTGGGGAGGGTCTGTCAGAGTGTGCCTTCTTGTGATCGGCCCATTCTTGAATATGACACACATAAGTTTTGAGTGTTTGGGGGAAGAGCAAGCTGCCCTTGCTTTGCAGCACAGAGAATGTGAGCACTGCGAGCTCTTCTTTAAAGTGAGTGACATGTTTTTGTCAGTTATGGTTACCCATAACCGAAATGTGACCTCTACATTTAACCCATCCTTCATGGGGAGTGAACACACACTGCAAGTCGTGAACACACACACACACCCGGAGCAGTAGGCAGCTATCACTGCAGCGCCCAGGGAGCAATTGGGGGTTAGGTTCCTTGCTCAAGGGTACTTCAGTTGCCACTTGCCAGCGCTGGAATCGAACCAGCAACCTACTGATTACAAGCCCGACTCACTAAGTAGTAGGCCACAACTGCCCCTCAAAGTGCTTTGCGCCCAGCTCAAATATTTTCAAGGCACGCATCAAATTTAAGATTTTGGGGCTCTCAAGTTGATCTGGCAAAGGAGCAGGAGACGGGTCTTTTCTTTTCTCTTGCTCTTTCTCTGGATCAGGCTGTCCTTGCACCCGCTTCCAGAGTGCATCCCGGCACTTCTTCAGATCGTGCAGAGAATACAGATGTTAAGAGCACCACCTCTAAAAGCTTCTCTCATGATGATAAGTCATATGAAGAGTTATTTAAAGTGGGCCCTTCAACTGTTTCGTCAAAACATACAAGTTTAAGATGCTGACAAACAAGACAATTGCGTCTTAGATCCAGCAAAAAGACTGGTTTGTCACAATTAATCTCAAGGATGCATATTTCCATATAGAAATACTATATTGAACTTATCATAACACAAGTTCCTGAGGTTTTCTTTCAGGAGCAAAACTTACTAATATTGGGTTCTTCCCTTCAGCCTCCCCTTACTCCCCCCACATACACAAAATGCATGGATACAGCCCTGGCTCCACGATTCCAGGGCATCCGCATTGTAAATTACATAGATGACTGGCTAATTCTAGCTCAGTCTCAAGAGCTTGAGCTTCGACACCACAATGTTGTCCTCACTCATCTCATATCTCTGGATCCACAAAGGGTCTGGGTCTCAGCATCCACTGTGATACCTTTGGGCCTCCTGCATGAGACTATTTTAGTTGGGGCTCAGAGCCAGGGGGTTTCACCCAAAGGCCAACCCCCAGAAGCAAATAAGTGCAATGCACTGTGGCCTTCGTACCCTTTCTATGTGGCTCAGACCCCGGTTCCTTACCATGGGTCACACTCTAGGCGCATGTTGTTGTTGCAAATGCTAACGGCAGATGCTTCCCATAAAGGTTGGGGTGCAGTCCTGGATGGAGGTCCAGTCCAAAGAGTCTGGAGACGGCATTATCTTGACTGGCACATCAATTGCCTCGAACTGATGGCTGTATTTCTAGCCCTGAAATGCTTCCTGCTGCAGTTGAGGGGCTACTATGTCCTAGTGTGGGTGGACAACACTATGGTAGTCGCCTACATAAATCACAGAGGCAGACTGTGTTTGTGCCGTCTGAGCACAGCAGATTGTGCTTTGAGCATGTGACAAGTTCCTGTCTCTCATGGCAATTTACATTCCTTGGCATACGAATATGAGAGCAGGCTTGCTGTCCAGACATGCTGTAACACACAGGGAATGAAAACTCTACTCCTAAGTGGTGAGACAAATTTGGAAAAGATATTACAAAGCAGAGGTGGACTTTTCCCCTTTTCTTCTTTCTGACTCATCCAGCGTTGAGTGTTGAGTGTTGGACAAAGTTCACTGCCAGATTGGTTTAGTGCTGGAGTTCTTGCAAGAAAAGCTAGAGGTGGCACATGTCCTGCTATCCTCAGAGTTTTTGTGGCCGCCATATTGGCTTGCCATGCTCTGATTGACGGGGCTTCAGTGAGAAAACTCAAAAACCCTTTGATTGCTCACTTCATCCACAGAGCTAGGAATCTGAGGCCTCCCGTTGGAGTGAAGGTCCCTTCGTCTGACAGGTTTCTTACTCTAACAATGTTTTTTCTCATGGCTATTATGTCTATAAGGAGAACTGGGGATTTTAAGGCTCTGTCGATTTGCCTTTTAAAACCTTTTAAAGTACACTTGTTCAGACTTGGGTGCACCTGAAGCACGTTGCCCATAGCATCAAGCTTGACGCAGCGTCTACGTTTTGATTTCTAAATGGAAATGTTGGGGAAACGTTCTTACAACCTAAAATTATTAGCTGCATAGTTGCCTATTTAGACAGTAGATAGCAAGGCTGATCACTAGGTTGTGAAACAAAGCCACAGAACAATGTTAAAACAAATCCTCACCAATCAATGCATCAGCATATTTAACCTCAGCCATGTTTGTTTGCTTGTATGTTTGTGATGCAGGATTGATTCATATGATTAATAGATTTTATATATGATAAATGTATATGTACTAAGACTGCACAAAGATGCTCCTGCTGCCCCAGACTGCTCAAGCTAAGGGTATTTGTGAAAGTTCACAAAATATTGTACTGCAAAGCCAATTACTAAAGGTAAGTCTAACATGGTTTAATATAGTTGTCACAGACTGGTGTTTCAGTAGAGAATGAAGGCGTTGTGCAGCCCCAAACTTAACCTGCTGCCACAGGAAGTGCCTGTTGTCTGTTAGCTGTCATTCTAATCCAATTACTGACCTTCTGTTATCTCTGGTCATCTGCGCTGCAAAGGGAAATACATTTTTGAGCAAGGGCAATGTGAAGAAATAAACAAAGGCTGAGGAAACATTGATGCCTCGGGAAAGAACAATAGTGCCATTTTTTCAGGAAGTCATCTAGCATGCTGATCAAATGCCTGATAACGGCTGTGTCAGAGCAGCAAGACTGACAAAGTTAGCGTGCTGCTGCATTTAGCATCAAGAACACAGCTTGAGGTTATGCTTTGGAGCTGATTGGAGAATGCAGCATAGTGTTATTAGATGTTATTAGATGTGGCCTCTTCACACAAGACTGCACCATGGCTCCAAGATTTTTAGAATTTTACTTTCACAGTCCTCTTTTTTGCTTCTCTTTTCTTTCTTTCCCTCCTTTCTTCTGCTCATGGACAGGGAGTTTATTATCTAGCCAGCCCCACACAGCAGTCACAGCAGTGTTAAATCATCTTAAGTGCAGCCCATTTAGAAGCATATTCCACCTGGAAATGAGTAGGATCTGAACTGCACTTGTCCAGACTGCTAAAAGCATTACGTATTTTGTAAGGAGAATGCATCCCTTCCTTCTACAGAAGTTCATTAGTGGTGTTGGTAATGCAAAAATCGCAATTATTATTCACATTTCGGATTAGGGTTTTAACCATAAATCATTATTACAACAGTGTAATTAATTTATGAATGATACTTCAAATCATGAGGCATGATGAGAGGAGGTAAGCTTTTACTTTTTACTGCTTTCTGCCTGGCTGAGAATTGTGGCATGAGCCAGTAAGCAATCACCCAGAATATCCTACAGCTATAGCAAAAGGTTAATAAACATTAAAAACACCTTAGTAACTGATTTGCTAATTATTAGTCGAAGCTAAATAATTGCAGTATGTTTTTTAACAGTTTTCTTCAAAGTCAACATAAAATCAAAATTTGGTCATACTTTCTCATATATTTTCTTGGACATATACATCCATTTTCCCTTCTCCCTTCCCTCTTAAAAAATTAAATTTGTCATCTTCATTTAACCTATCTAATTAGTGCACACACACATGAGTAGTGAGCTGTAATCACACACACCTTGCAAACCGTGAACACACACCCAGAGCAGTGGACAGCTCAAGGGAACCTCAGGTGTTACCTGCCGGCACTGGGAATCAAACTGGTTACAATATTCTGGTTACAAGTCAAACTCTCTAACCAATAGGCCACATCTGCCCCACAATGACTGAGGTGCCCTTGCGCAAGGCACCTTTCTTCCAGTTGCCTGCTAGGTGTTGCAGTGCTGCCCAGTGCTCTGGGTGTGTGTTTTTATCCCTCCACTCAATCACCTACCTCAAATCTGGTAGATAACAAAGCCACATTACTGTTTTCTTGTTGACTGTACTGTTTTGTTTACCACTACAAGATGTATTTATCAGGTACATTATGGCATTGTAAAATGATCTTGCCTTTGATAGGAATATTGTTTCCATGTACCACTTTATCATAAACAGATAAAGTGTGATTATTCAACAGATAAAGTGTAAATATGGTATCGTCTGTACATAATTCCCAGCATCAGCCTCAAGCTTGCTTTAGGAACCTGCGATCTGTGTGTTTTATTTAATATGTCTGTTTTATTACCTGCTTTGACACAGAAGAGCAAAGGACGGAGCACAGGACAAAACTTCTGCTGCTAATGTTTACCAACAATACAGGTATGCACTGTCACTTTATCCATACATTGTTATAGCTTATCATACCCCTTTGCACAATGCAATAAACTGCACCTTAGTCTTATTTTTTATGTATCAGTCCTGTGGCGTATTGTATTGTTATATGGTACTGTCGTCATGCACTTGTATGTAGCTTGTGTTAGTCTTTTGTGTTATGTAGCTCTTTACTGTCGATGTAGCTCTTGCTGTCTTATGTGGCTCTTTGTTGTTTTGTGTAGCACTATGGTCCTGGAGAAACGTTGTTTCGTTGCACTATGTGTGGCATCAGCTGTATATAATTGTAATGACAATAAAGCTCTCTTGAACTTGAACAAAAGCAAAAACGTCTCAGGTTACGTATGTAACCCAGGTTCCCTAAAGGGAACGAGACACTGTGTCGAAACGCTA
>JAZGTK010014964.1:0-13463 GCA_036877625.1 Ambastaia sidthimunki
AAATTACGTGTAAGTGTTTGAACAAAAATATAAGCTTCAGATTTCTGTTTTAAACCCTGCAAGTGTACTCCCCCCATATAATTTATGTTGTACACTATATATGTATTACATTTGGTAATACATTACAAATACATTTTCATCATACAACACACACATATCACATATTTCTGTGTATATTCGCATATGCATGGTTGACCAGAGCATTAGCACAGAAGGCTTTTGTATGTTAATGTGTGTGTGTGTGTGTGTGTGTGTGTGTGTGCCTTAGGCTCCTCCCCCAGGGAGAGACGGACAGGTGTGAAACAGATTGAGTTCTGCCTCATTGATGCTGTCTCACACACACACACACACACAAATGTATGCAGGAATACATGAATACACCTGCACACAGTGTAAACATACACAAATACACACGCACTAAAAACACAGAGCAAACTGAAACATATACAACACAAAGCTGTGTACCCATAAGTACAAACACACACATAATAACTGGTGTTGTGTTATCTGCTGTGGCCCTGTGAACTGAAATAAAGGAAATTTTTTAGTTACCACATTAAGTGTCGATTCTCTCCTAATTTTCTGTGGGTAATTCTGTCTCCTCCTTATAAAACCACAAGAAATAACAAGTGAAGTCTTACAAGCTGATTTTTACTTTCAGTTTGTCTTGAATTCTCCACCCTGTTCTTATGATGTAACATCAGTAAATACTCATGAACTGGAATTTCTGCTTTAACTTCACCGCAGCCTGGAAACATCCAGATTCATGTACCGCTGTGTAGTTTGTTACATATGTTAAATATGTTACATATTAATGTTAAATGTGGTCCTATATATGATATTAACAGAGAGTGAACTATTTCTTCACTTTTCAGTCACACCTGAAGCACAACTTGAGTCAGAGACTCAGAATGATCCAGAACACACCTCAGCTTTGTGCTGCTGAACACTTAATCTCACACACACATCATGCCTGAAATCTGTTGACAGTTGTTTTGGTTTGTTCCTGGGCATGACCCAATGCTTATACAAACACACACATGAATCATTTGAGTCAGTGTTGATGTAATATAACTTGTGTAAGCGCGTTTGTGTGTGTGTGTATTGTTACTTGTCAGTAAGTTTGTTGTGTGTGTGAGTGTGTGTGTGGTCTTATGTTGTGGGGACACCATGTGTGGATCATATGTGAGTTTGAGCCATTAACTACGTATTAGTGTGAATGTGATTTTTAGTATGAACAGATGGATACAACACACCTCTGAGCCCACACACATACAAACACACACTCACTGTACAATACATTCATTCATACTCATGTATATAATTATATATACAGATAACTGATGAGTAGAGAAACTGGTGTGTTTTTACCCATTTACACTGGCTGGAGAAAATCACTTAAAAGTAACAGACAGGATCCAACAACATTTGTGGTAAAAACAGCTTTAATAACAAAATAACCAATGCCTTTAGTTTCAGATAGTTGATTATTGATACTATTTCAATTTTATTTACTTTATATAGACATTTTCCAAACGAGGACATCTTACATGGAATATTTTGTCAGATAACTTCTGGGGACATATTTAGCTCAAAGGGATTGTTAATTAATCCCACACAAACATATTTAAGCAAATTGTATGAATTGTTTTGCATCTGTATTGCATTAGTCTTGATTTGCATTAATTATGGTCACCGTAAGTCAAACTGACACATATAAAGGCCTGTTTACACATAGTGTGTAATCACCACAAACAGGACTGAACATCGAATTCCAGTAACATTAAATGACAATTAAATTCCAGTTCCTGTTTACACCAAAAATTCATCCAGAAACAGAAAATCACTTGATTGTTTTTTGTCTTTCTGTTCTAGGCCCGATTGAAAATATTAAGCAGTGTTTGCCGTTTTTTCCAGGTTTTGTTTGGTGGTTTTGTGGTGGATGTCAGGCCGTGTGAAAGATGCGCTACCTGTATTTCCAGAGTTCATTTCCGTGCAGAAAGGTGAATGTTCCGATATTGTGAATGTTTTGTGCTCTCAGTCTAAATAGGCCTAAGGTGTGTTTGTGTCTGGGTGTAACTGTGTGAGCACTCATGAAGAGTAGCTGTTTAGACTCTAAATAAAACACACTTAGCCGACAGACACTGACAAACAGATGTATATAAAAGACCTCATTTGTGTGCTGTAGGTTTTTACCTGAGACGTGATGAAACATGGCTGTTTCACAGGTAACACACACGTATAAACAGCACTGAAGAGCTTTCAGAAATACACTGTCACTATTAAACATTAAAGACTATATTTGCCACGCTTGGTGTGGTGTTAATGATAGTCTGTCTGCATTAGTCGTCTGCGCCGGCGGCTTCAAGACTGCAGGAACTGAATTAAAGATGCTGGAGCCTGAAGTTCTGTTCAGATCTGTTTAACTGAGAGATTGATTTATCCAAGAGACTGAAGCCTTAGGGTTTAAGATTTATTAGTGTGTTGTTGTAATGGAGAAGGTGGAGAAGCATGTGCAAGCCTGTTTGTTGATCACCTCACCAGTGTTGTTCTTGTTCTGTGCGTGTGTTTGCGTGCGTGTGAGTGTGTGTATGTGTGTGTGTGCGAGCAAGAGTGAATTCTGTCTGGGTTTTGGGGTCTAAAACTGCAGAAAATTGCTGTTTTGTTGTGGCCTGCTGTCTGTTTCTCCAACTTTAGCTACTGTTATGTGGTCGACTGCATGTGTGTGAAAAACAGACCACGCCCTCACAAATGACTGACAGATGTTCAAGGATGCTGTAAATATTCATGAAAGACTTGAAATGCACAAACACACCCGGACACTCTGCAGACAGCCGGTGTTTAGTGTTAGGATCACTGCTTGCCTCGGTTGGTAACTGTTTAGACAACAGTGTGTGTGTGTGTGGGTACAGGTTTGCATGTGGGTAAACTTCAGAAACCATTCATGGCTGACTCTGACCTTTTCATGAGATGTGTGGTAAAAGTTCACTAAACCACACCTTCACCACACTTTCTGATCCCGCCTACCTCACTGCACACCTACACACACAAACCCATCGCCGTCACAACCACAGAGACGCAGACAGACTGGTGGGCAGCGGCCCTAAAACAAAGGAAATGGACACACATGCAGAGGTCACATTCTGCTTTGACCTGCTCTCATAACTCTGTAACAGTTCCTGTAGTGAAACACAGCACGGTGTTAGCAACACAAAGGTCATGGGTTCCGTTTCCAGGAAACAGCTTGTGTACACGACATTTCAAAAACTAATTATTATCTTAGACTGATTGATATCAAACTTTTAAAGTGCATGAAAAGGGACCTGGTCAGCTCTTCTGACCTGGCTGGTAAGGAACCATGTAGGAGCTGTCAGGACACCCTTGTGAACTTGACAATGACCCACAACACCTCAGCATTGTGGTGACTTCCACAAGATTCAATACCACTCACATTTTCTGAAGAACATGTAAAAATCTAGTTGTTTGTCTGTGCTCATGAGTGTTTTAGTGTGTGTGTGTGCACTGGGGTATGTGGGCTATTGTCCCAACACGAAGAGTTTCTCTGAATCATATGGTGACTAACCATCAGAAAACTTGAATACAGCACCTTGATTCATGCAAAACAAGATCACACACACACAGACTCACTGTAAGAGCCACATGCAGCTCTGTGTTGGTCATAGGGAGCAGGTGTTGGGTAAGTGATTTAACCCTAATCCTCTATCACACATGAGGTTAATAAATCTCGCACAGTTTTTGCTGTTCAGGGTCCTCAGAGGGTCAAAAAACCTTTAGAACTGAAGTTACTGTTTTACCAAAATGTTTGTTACACCCTGTAAGTGACTTTAGTTCAGAGATAATCCTGGATGTACTTCAGGGAAAGTAATGTTACATTTTAGTTATTGAACGTTTAGTTTTTGTTTGAATATTATGTGTGTACAGGTGTTCCTAAACTAATGAGGACCAATTTTCTGAAAATTCTCTGAAAAAAAAACAAGTGGTACTTAAATATTTGAAATGCCCATTAATCCAGCAAATCACATTTGGTTTAGGGGAGCGTTTGCATCATTATCTTAATATGAAAGTCATTGTCTGAGTGAGGCGTCTTTTAAGGCGTGTGTGTGGGTGTGTGTTTTGTAGCAGGTGTCATTATATAATCATGAACACAATGACAGTACAGGTTTTCTGGGTTAGTGAGGTACTGCTACTGTCTTTGAAGTGGGTCAGTATATTGTTTGGTTCTAGATGAAAGACACTGAAGAATAAATGTGTTAATTTTTCTTTATGCTGGTTTAGTTACAGTATGTGTACATTAGAATTATTTGCTCATAGATTACAGTAGGTTCATTACTGGCTAACACCTCTGTGTGTTGAGTTAGCACATTACTGATACCTTATCAACAGTTAGTGTGTGGAGCAGGTCAGGTTGTGGTGAGTCACAAAGCTTTAAGCTGAGTGTGTTCAGTGGGTCAGTGTGTGTGTGTGTGTGTTTACTTAGCCCTATATTGGGGACAAATCTGGACCCAAAAGTCAGAAAAAAAAAGTCTGACAAATCTGAGCTAAACCTCCTTTATTTTTAAAAACACTATAAAATATAGTGAAAGAAGAATAACAAAATAGTAAAATAGAAAGTTTTGTTTCCTCTCTCCCTTTCAGTCTCTCTTGCACACACTCCAAACACCAAACATCACCTCTGTCTCATGATCATTTTGAGTTTGGGTGTCACACTCTCCCTCACGTTTCCTCTTGTATGTTATATCTGTGTGCTCTATTCATCCTCTGAATGCTGTCTTTACCTTCACACACTAGATCAGTCCAGTCTGGTAGTACAGATAGACTCTGGTCCTCTCTAACTCCTGTAGACTCCCCCCACTGTGACCTTTGAGCTCATAGAGTCTGTCGAGCTTCAGAGTGACGTTTCAAATGAAGTGCTATGAGATTGCAAGCCCTGATTCCACCAAAGATATCACCTTTTTAGATGTACAGACAGATATTTTAAAGCTGTCTAGTTGTTTGTATACTAGCTGTATTGTATTCTCATCCTGGCTAGTTACTTTCCAAAACTAGATTTGTGCACTTTTTAAATAAACTGTGGTGCTTGCCCATGCATAGGTCATGGCTAGCATGCTAGGATGTTTTGGGGAGTTGCTAAGAGGTTGCTATGCAGGTGCAAAATGTTGCTGTATGTTTCTTGGTTATGTTTGGTGGTTGTAAGGTTTTTACTTACTGGTCCATCCTGAAATGTATGTGATTTCTTTATTGTCAACCATGTAAAAGCTGCTTGTTCAATTGCTTAGAAAAGTAGTAGCACACCTCTTTTCAAACCACACAACTGAAGTATTATTTTGTCTAGCACCACTAATATGGAATTGTGTTGTTTGGGTTTTAAGTGCAGTGGGTTTCACTGCCTGGATGTGTTTAGATTTTACAGTTGTTGTTACCAGGCTGCCCATAAACTCGAGTCAGCAGCTGTCTGCCTGCAGGGGTGCGACCTTTCGACATTAAGGTCAAAAGTCAAGAGCTCTAACCACTTCTGCTTTACAGCTATCAATAAAGAACTAAACTCATTTTATCTGAAAAAAAGCTGTGAGTACTGAATGTTTATAAGTGGTGTGTTTGGGGAGGGGGCATCCCTCAACTATGAAACCTGTCAAACATGTCCTTGACGTGAGGCTACAGTCCCCCTACTGTTTGGGGGTGTGTATGTGGGGGGCATTCAGTTTCAGAATGAAGTGGCTGATACAGTGGAGCCGAGGACACGGTGGGTGTTAACCCTTTGATGAACCATCAGTGTGTGGCACTGATGACAACTGATGCACCTGCTGCTGAGTCAGTAAAGCCCACAAAGTGGGAGCAGAACATTGATATAAAGGCCACTAGCTGTTCTCACACACACACTTACACGCATTAACACACACCACTCGTTTCTGCCACTGCACATGTGACAGTGTGTGTGATCTGGATTCTGCAGTGCTCGTGGGAATGCTGGTATATTTAACTTGTGTGTCAACACAGTTTCCGGAGATTAATCTTTAGACCTGAGCCCAGAAATCAGAACAGCAGACCTGATTCTCTGGAAATAAATAAATAGTTAAAATACGGCACATGTCCACTCCAGGGTAGTGTGATAGCAGTTTGGTGGTGTAACTCTGTGCATATGGCACACTGAGTGTTTGTGTGAGTGTGAGAGATCACACGGCATCAAACCCCAGTCACAGCGGTCATATCCAGTCCTCATATCCCTTTCCTGTCTGCTGTATTCTTTTATGAGTCCCAGCATACACATATAAACACACTCACAGCTCTGAACAGCAGAGATACAATGCTGCAGTTGGAATGTAAAAGGTTTCTTATGATATAAGGAACAGAAATATTTCTCTGTTTGACTGATGTCTCTCAGAGACGGGATTTGCACATCTGTTCCTGTCAATACTAATGTCTGTTTTTGGTAGACGCTGTGCTCAGAGCAGCTCCTGTCCTGTGTGTGTGTGTGTGTGTGTGTGTGTGGTGTATGTGTGTGTGTGGTGTGAGTGAGTGTGTGTGTGTGTGTGTGAGTGTGTGTGAGCGTGTGTGTGTGTGAGTGAGTGTGGTGTGTGTGTGTGTGGTGTGTGTGTGTGTGTGTGTATGAGATGTCCTTCCGCTGCTGTCCAAGAAGGCTGGTTCTCGTGACACACACCCGTGGTTTTGGCCGGCCTGTTGTGTCTCGCTGCCACTGATGTAACCTTGCTAAATATAACGTGCTGATCACACAGACTCACAGCGTCTGTTAGCCTTTGAATGTACACACCATTCTGTCCTCACACTTTGTCAGAAACATCCTGATTCACACATGGCAGATGAAATAGGTTTCTATAAAAGTTTATTTGTGACCACTGTGCTTCACTGTCATGTCTTGACTGCCGTTTCCTGTGGTTTATCCTTTGTTATTTCTGTTCTATTTTTACTCGTTTATTTATAGCACTCATCTGTCCTGTCTACTGTTTTCAGATCATTCTCTGTGAAATGAGTTTGTTCTGTGTCCTTATAAACGCTGCAACGGTCACCCGCATGTTTTTTTATTTATTACGTTATCATAACGTTAGATCATAACATTTTAATGTGTTAATTTTGTAAGCTGTTGATTGTAATTTGTTGATTTAATAGTGTTGTCTGTAAATGGACTAGCATATGTATTGTTATTATTATTATAAGCCGGTATCTACTGAACAGAATGTCCCGACTATATATGGAATGAGGTTCTTGATGACGTCACTGGGTGACTGAGGAGAGGGAGTTAAGAAAAAAAGTGTTTTTTATGCATTATATGTTTTTATTTGAGGCGTTATTCAGATGTATTAATAGCGGGGAGGCGGAACTGTCGTCCCGGGCGGCTGTGCGGTAGGACAGTCACGAGTCCGGAAGCAGGCGGAGATGCGCCGGTCCGCGCTGTCAGGGAATTCCGGGGCCGTGCGCTGACGTCAGACCCGAGGGCGGCGCTGCGTAGAGGAGAGCGCGTGCGTGCGTGTGCCTGTGTGTTGCGCGGTGCCGCGCACAGCGGAGCTGTGTGTCCCTTTAAAAAAGCCCGAGCGTCTCAGCGCAACCCGATCACAGCGTTAACACAGAGCTGCGCGCTCCTCCACACAGACCACCCGTTCACCACACGCTCAACTGACTGAACTGAGACTGAGGAAAATAAACGCCTTTGCGGATTATTTTGGGCCGGCTGGACTCGTATATTCCTCTGCAGATAAACCGCGATCGCTGCATTCACCGGTACTGAGACGGAGTTTAATCCCTCATTCGTGTTTTACTTCATGTTTCTGTTCCCGACGCGTCATTCCAGACGCGCCGCATGTAATTCAAGCGTTAGTCTGAATGACTTTTATATGCGATCACTCATAATTAAATCATTTCTCCGGTGACGCATTTCTCGTGTCCCACATCGGACGTGTTAAATGTGAGGGAACTAAACGGTGTCCTCGTTTGTTCTTCAACAGATCCCGTCTAACTTTCGGGAGTAAAGTCTGAGGCTGGTCTCGCAGGACGAGTTTTACTACTGAAGGTAAGTCAGCTGTTATATTGCGTCTGATCGTCATAACTGATGGATGTTTCGTGATGTTTTATTATTATTTCGTGATGGTTTGTGTGGTTGAATGAAGTGACGCTCTTTGTTACGGCGCTGTTGTCCGTGTGAATGAATGTGTTGTAGTAACTGGTGACCGGAAGATCCCTGCGCGTTCCCGTTAACTCGTTCGTGTCCGGCTCCTGACTTTGAGACAATATAGTTTAGCCTGACACTGGTTAAAACAATAATGTTTAAAACTTAAACCGAGTGGTTGGTGGTATAACGTGTCTCTGTTGAGTGTGGTGTTGAGGACAGACGTTGTTTAGATGTTCTTCATCACTGTAGAGTCTCAGCCCCACGTGTGTTAGGAGGAAGGGTTGGGTTTGCTGTGTAAACTGACCCGCTCGGCCCGGCCCCGAGCCCTGCCCACCCCCGAAGAATAGTGGAGCGCTTTCATGCCTCATCCATGGATCAGACGCGCGTCTTTCCTCCCGTTTAAACACCGCATGTCCAAAACAATAAGATCCGTTTGTGAATGTGCTTTTATTTACGCGTGTGTGTTCTGATCCAGTGCTCTTTGTGTGACACGGGGGGAACTGGACAGTCTCATAAAGTTGAATGGACTGTCTGAAAGGAAACTCATTTACATCATGTTGTACTACAACAAGCCGGCAGCCCCGCTCGGGTGCCGCGTATCATCTTCCGATGCTGGGTTAGAGAACACGGGGATTATTTGCGGTCAGTAGTTCAGTTTACATTGATCAATTACTGGGAATACGAAAGTGATTCGGGGTGGGTGGGTGTTTGGGGGTGGTGTTGGGGTACTTTGCATTTTACGAGCAGTCATAAACACACGTGGAAGTAAATATGGGGGTGTATAAGCAGCAGGAAGATCCCTTTGAAGATGGACTTCCGATCAGTTCGCACGACTGACATCAAAACAGAGAAACAGCGTTTGTTTCTCTTTGAAGTCGCGTGTTGTAAATGCTGAGCGCGTCACCGCCCTTCATTATGACGACATACAAAAGCGGGTGCGTCAAAGCGAGTTAAACGATACACAAATGCTTAAAACATATTAAACGAATATGTTGCTCTTGCATGCATCGTTTATGTCCTTAGTGTTAAGTCTGATCTCTCTCTTCACACGTGTGTGAGTAAACAGTGAAGACAGATCTGTCGCTCTTACAGTCACTGAACAATGTGTTGAGATTGTGTGTGTGATAATGTGAGGACTCAACGCTGATGTATGGTGTAGGTCAGTGGGCTGAGGCAGTGCTTACTCAACGTATTGTTATCACGCTAGCCTTCAAGAGACACGGTGACTGTGAGACATTCTGTGTGAGTGTGGCTGAACTGGTAATTCAGGACTGGGCTAATGATAAAAGATCTCGTAGGCTGTAAAATCCTCCTCGTTCGTTCCATTGAGCTTTAACGGCTGTAGGAGTTTTTCCCATGTTAGGAGAGTGTGTGTGGTGACAGGAAAAGGAAGTACACCCTTAGAGGAATTTCACTAGAGAAAGTGTGAGTCTGTTGGGTTGGTGTGTCTGTGTTTTAAAGTGTCTTTATTGTATTAAGTGTTGATTACCCAGAAACAACATCATATGCAAAGAAGTTTCATACTGTCTGATTGTTTTCACTACTGACTGCCTCATTTTTCCTTTGTCACCTTGCCTGTTGACAGAAAACCAGAGTGAAGGGAAAAGAGAGTGTGAGTAACAGAAAGGGAGGGTAGTGAAACTCGAGTAGGAGGGGTTGAGAAGAATAGAGAGAGGGAAAGAGTGGAAAACAAAAAAAGATCAGTCATGTCTCTCTGAGTCAGTCAGATGTTTTTTGGATGGAGTGAATGGACGCAAGACACAGATCGCTGACATGTGTCATAAAGTGAGGGGAGACAGGACTGAGGAGGGATTGTTTTCCAGTACTGTAAACATGTGAGCATGCACACGCACATACAGACAAGTTTGATCTCATTCCGTCTTTATCAAGTCAAATTCTTCATTTGTTCATGGGTCAGGATTAGCTTCAGCCATTTGTTGCTGCTTTGGAATGTTTGATTCCATTAGCAGACATGTTTCCTGAAATGCTCGTACACCATCCTGCTCCATCGGATCCCCCTCCAACTTTCTGAGCGTCAGACATTATTAGTGTTTCCGTATGCCGCCACAGCAACCAGTTGCCGTGGCAACCCAGATCCGGCTTGTCTGTGATTTGTCGTTTTTGTAACTCATAATTTATAAGTGTGTGTTTGTTGTTTGTGTCTAATGCTCTGGTTTCTGGGAAATAAACAGAACGCATGTAGGAGGGGGCTTTTAAGGGGCTAATAAGACACAAACATGCAAAAAGAAGCAGAGGTTTAAAGGTTTGACTGTTCTAGAAATGAAGAGGTAAGATGTTTTGATGACTACAGAGAGAAGTAATTCCCGGTACTTTCTATTGAAGAGTATGTTGAAGACCAAACTCATTTCCTGACATTTCAAAATGACATTTGGGCACATTTGTACATGCTGTGAAACTGAACACATTTAAAGTTTGATCACAGATGGCTGTGTAGACACACTCCAGACTTTCATGTCTAGCAGACGTTCACACACTGAGTCACTGCCAGTCACACACGCTCGTCTTAGATTTTTGCCATTTGGATTTTGTGTTTGTGTTGAGTAATATGTTGGTACACCAGTAACTTTTTCTGTTCCTTAAAAGTTTTGCTCTACTTCTCTGAAGATCAGTTACACAAGTTGAGGGACAGAATTATGACTGACTGAGATCAAATTAAACCTCCTCAGAGTTTCAGTGAGAATTAAATCAAACACCTAAACCAGTTGTTGTTTTCAGATGATGGGCCATTCATAAATACGTACATAGTATGTTCCACAGGAAGTTACATCATTCCCCCAAGTCCCTTTATGACAACCTCTCCCTCATGTCTCTTGAGAGGCCCACTTCCTGTTGCTCTGACGAAAACTTCCTGTCTTATCATAGCCTCTCTCCGTCTGTTCTGTTTTCATTAATGTTGGCCCAATTTCAAAAGCCACTTTATCTAGTGGGTATAACAGCACAGGTGGAGTCACAAAATCTTAAATCTAAGGCTTTCTAAACTTTCTGCTGGCATTTTAACATTTTTTCTACCTGTTTATAGATTTCAAAAGCTTGTTACTGAAGGGGTATCACAGGAACATCTCAGGGTGAAGTTATTCTTGTATGATTAACATCAGTGTTAGTAATCGTTTACACCTCATTCAGGGTGATGACTAAACATGTTTCCTCAGCAGTGCTCACTGCTGCGACAGCATCTGACACCGGTTATTTACTTTTAAGAAGACATTACCACTGCAGTTACTCAGAAAAGCATCAGGTGTCTCCTGCAGTGGAGTCATACGAGGCCTGAATTTAGATTTGAGTCACCTGATTGTCTTTCCTCTCCTCATAAAACACACACTGAGTATTTCAATACACTGCTGATGTATCCTGATTTGAGACCGTTCAGCCTACATGTTTATTAATGAACAGCTGCCATCAGAAAGAAAATATTGCTGTAATCTTTAGTGCTGTATTAATATATATGATGTTGGGGTTTCTGTTGTGATGCCTCAGCCGACTCGAGCAAAAGCAAAACAGGAGAACCGCATTAAAGCAGGCTGAGGGCAATTATAATGTTATAAAAAGAAACTGGAGCAGGTGACACAGTTATTGTGTCTGAACGGGGCCGCTGAGATTTGCAGTAGACAACTGTGATATTATGAAAATGTGACAAGGCCGGTTGTGAACGGTTATTGTGATGTTATTTTTGGAAAGTTGGTGCGATTGTTTTTGTAAATCTATATGCAGCCATCTGTTCCTGCAGAGGGAGACGTGAGCGAGCGCTGAGCGTGTCCTGAGCTGAACTCTCTCTCTGGATCAGAATGTTCACTGTGCTGCGTGTGGGTGTGTGTTTGTGTGGATGCAAGTGCGGGCTTGGACAGAGACGGCATCATGACGACTCAGCCTAACATCACTGGCCGGGAACAGACGTCATCTGAATGTGACGTTGTGTTACCGTGTGCCAGTGTCTGTGTGAGTGTGTGATCTCTATCTGAGGTGGGTTATGTAACGGCCAAATGTGAACGCTCGCACGCTGGCCCTTCCGCCAGCCCCCGCTGCTCACTGACACACAGTCCAGCTCCTGATTCCTCCGTTTCCTCATCACTGCCTATCTTTATCTCATCTGTTTTCCCCTCTCATGGTTTCCAAGCCTACACTGCTGTTCCCTGATTCCATCTCCGTCTCTTCCACGTGCTAACACATTCTGCTGTTCTGGCTGTCGTGTAGTTTCTCAGGAACGGCTGGTGGAATACTTTCGTCGTGTTGGGCAATGACCTCACTCACATGACCCGCAATGCTATTTTAGAATAATCTGATTTAAAAATAGTTTCCCTTGCTGATGTCAGTCATGACAAGAAATCTGAATCAGTGTCCTGAGTTCACCTCACTCAGTGCTGGTTAAGATTGGTTTGTTTGTATGCTTTGTAATTTCCAGTTTGTTTGGTTTGATTGATTGGACAGGGTTAGTTGGAGACGCCCACGGATGTGACCCTCGGTTGCTTTGGTCTTTTAGGTGCTGATCTGGTAAGTGTGACTACCAAACCAGTGACTGGAATAGTTTTTTGATGTTTGTTGTCATGGGGATTTTTATCAACCAGAGCAAGATGGGGGTGAGTGGGGGATTTTCTGATGATGAGGTCATTGCTGTGATGCTCATGAATCAAAAGTGATTTAAAACTGAATGGATTCCAAACAGTTGCGTTTGTTTCTGAACATATTTAATATGGGGAGATATTTGGCTATTTTATATGTGGCTGTAGCATGAAAGCAGATGCAAAACCATGAAAGCAATAAACCAGCAACCACACAAACACATGCTCAGTATTATAACTGACAGCACCGCAGAGCAGCTGTACTGTGATGTCTGATCAACATCGAGTTTCAGATTCCAGGTTTGGTGAAACGGGTAAAAGCCCCTCTGTAATTTTACAGTTCTGTTTGTGCGTTCACAACAACACACCGTGGCAGAAATCGGTGACGGCACTCTTTGAGAAATTTCCAATGCTGTGAGTTTGGTGAACTGTAAAGAGTGTGTGCGAGATGGAGGCGGAGTCTGGGGTAAGCCCTTTCCACAGCTGAGTAATGGGAGTTCCCCAGACAGAAGATACACACGTGTCGCTGTCATGCGCGTGCGTTTCGATATGTGTCTTTTTCAATGAAAAGGTTTGATTCAGGATCAATGAAATCAAGGTGCTATCTTTTCTAGAAACACATTACTAGAAATGCAGAATGTTCTCGGAAAAGCAAGTTTGACGTGTCATTATATGAGTGTAGTGAAAGGTTTCAGTTTGTGTGTATCTACGGAGTTCAGAGCACAAAGCACCACTTCTTATCGGTACTC